>JAPKLY010003743.1:0-17288 GCA_026898435.1 Prunella vulgaris | reverse complement strand
GTCAAGGCAACATTACCTACCAGACCAAGTGTGCCTCCTCCGTGTACTAGTTTGATATTTCTCCGAGCTAGTATACCACCTAGTTTGTTAGCTTCTCGAGCAAATTCTTTATTAAGATCATTTCCAGCTCCCCCTAACACACAAATAGAGGTTATTTTTTTAGAAGATGAAGTTGCCATATTTGGACTTTCGAAAGGATGATACGAGTTATGATAAGCTGAACACTGAATTATATAGACAAAGATAAATGAAAAACGTACCTGATACGATTCGAGAAATACTGTTAAATGAAACAAAAGTCAAAAGAAAGTTAAGAGATTGAGGTCCCACTTGGGGACAGTAGTTGTGATTGTGGCTCACATCTTCCTCTGGTTTTACGTCCAGAAACGGCTTAAACGCCTTCTATGAGTCGAGGATATGCTTCCCATCCAATTTTCTTAAAAATTGGCAAACAGGGTCTTTTAACGTCAGATTCCCGAGACAATGTTCATATTCCTTTATTAATTCAATCCTTAAATCGACTAAAGCTCTTTGCTCTATTCCAATATAATGCGTCTCAGAGGTCCATTGGTTATCCACTGACCCCTTACTCAGTCCATTTATAATGAAATCTATTTTATTTAATCGATTATCGGAAGCCATTCCTATGTTTTTACAACGTGTGTTACACGTCCATCTAGCACATTTATAGCAAACTCCCATTCTTTTAGCCCTTCGTTTTTTAGAAAATGAACTTTTACCCAAACCAACCACGCGTGGAACAATTGAATTAGGTAACTCACCTCCAATTCTAACCTTTGCTTCAATCAACCATTGAAGATCGAGTGGTATTCCTTTAATCTTCATTAATCGCAATCTTTCACATCGAGCATAATATATCTTAATCAAATCCTTTTTAATGAAGCAAGGAAAGCATTTATTTAAAGAGGCAATTGCCGCATCCATAGTGTCCATTTCGTCGACCTATTCCAAAATGAAAGATTAAAAATTTATTAAACAACAAGAAATTACATTACAATTACAAAAATGCTACTCCCCAAGCTAACATTATAAATTGCATTGCAATTGCCGCAACAATCCAAGGTAAAGTACCAAACTCTTCTTCTTCATTGAAATAACAAATAGCAAGCATGACAAAGTAGGAAAGAGTGATGATGGAGAGAAAGATTTTACTCATGTTGTTTGAGTTTATGATAACTTGAAGAGGGGTGTTTAGAAATGGGAGTAAAATTGGGTATTTATAGAGTAATTTTTTTTGAAATTTTTTTGAAAACTAGCCGTTCATGACCGTTTGGTAGGATAAGTGGTGGTGATACACTCATCATTGTTACCGTTTAAAGTGAGTGTTATAATTTTATTTTATTTTATGTATTTTTTTTTTCTTTTTCGAAGTTTTTTTTTTTTTTACAATTCAGTTTTGGGGGTAACTGAAATACCGACTTGGAAGTCACGGAGTACCGAATCCGCCATTTATACCGGAAAAATAAAATTCACATAATATTACTAGTCGGGTCAGTAAGAGATACTGACTCAATCTCCTTACTAAAATTTCCAAGATATGCTTTTAGACGTTGTCCATTCACTTTAAACACATCACCTGTTTTTGGATTTTCAATTTCAACCGCTCCATTTGAAAATACAGTTCTTATAATAAAGGGTCCTGACCATTTTGAGCGCAATTTTCCAGGAAACAGATGTAATCTAGAATTATATAGAAGAACTTTTTGCCCTATTTCAAAAGTTTTCCTGACAATGTGCTTGTCATGAAACACTTTCATTTTTTCTTTGTAAATTCTAGAGTTGTCATATGCATCATTTCTGATTTCCTCCAATTCATTTAGTTGAAATTTTCTTAAAGTACTAGCTTTTTCTAGATTGAAATTAAACCTTTTAATAGCCCAAAAAGCTTTATGTTCTATTTCAACAGGTAAATGACATGGTTTACCAAAGACAAGTCGGTAAGGAGACATACCAAGTATTGTTTTGAATGTTGTTCGATAAGCCCATAGTGCATCTACTAACCTGATTGACCAATCTTTTCGATTTGAGTTGACTGTCTTCTCCAAGATATGTTTTATTTCCCTATTAGCGAGTTCAGCTTGCCCACTAGTGTTTGGGTGGTATGGGGTAGACACTTTATGATGGATTCCATATTTTTTCATTAAATTCTCAAAAGGTTTGTTACAAAAGTGTGAACCGCCATCACTAATAATTGCACGAGGCATTCCAAATCTTGAAAAAATATTTTCCTTTAAAAATTTTAAAACAATTTTATGATCATTATTTTTGCAAGGGATTGCCTCAATCCATTTTGAAACGTAGTCGACTCCAACCAAAATATATTGATAACCAAAAGATGGTGGATTAAAAGGACCCATAAAATCAATTCCCCAACAATCAAATACTTCAACAGTTAGGATAGGATTTAATGGCATCATATTTCTACGACTTATGCCCCCTAATCTCTGACATCGATCACAAGATTTACAAAATTCATGTGTGTCCTTGAAAAGTGTTGGCCAATAAAATCCACACTGCAAAATTTTTGCAGCGGTTTTTCTTGTTGAAAAATGCCCCCCACAAGCTTCAGAGTGAGAAAAATTTATTATGCTTTGAATTTCATTATCTGGTACACATCTTCTTAATATTTGATCAGGACAATACTTAAAAAGATATGGGTCATCCCAAAAGAAATTTCTTACTTCCCTAAAAAATTTCTTTTTATCTTGAGCATTCCAATGAATTGGAATTTGACATGTCGCAAGAAAGTTAGCAAGATCCGCAAACCATGGACCTTTAGACACGGTGAATAATTGCTCATCGGGAAAAGAGTCATTTATGGGGCTTACCTCGAAAGATTCATCACATGTAAGTCTGGATAAGTGATCGGCCACTACATTTTCCACTCCTTTTTTATCTTTGATTATTATATCAAATTCTTGAAGTAAAAGTATCCACCTAATTAATCTTGGCTTTGCATCTTTCTTTGCTAGTAGATATTTTAAAGCCGAATGATCAGTATAAACAACAATTGATGAGCCAACAAGATAAGATCTAAATTTTTCTAGTGCAAATACTACAGCAAGTAATTCTTTTTCAGTAGTGGAATAATTCATTTGAGCACTATTAAGAGTTTTACTTGCATAATATATCACATAAGGTTTCTTATCTTTTCTCTGTCCTAACACGGCTCCAACAGCATAATCACTAGCATCACACATAATTTCAAAAGGTAGAGTCCAATCAGGAGGTTGCATAATAGGTGTAGAAGTGAGCATTTCTTTGAGTGTTACAAAAGCATTTTCACAAGAGTCATTCCACTCGAATACTATATCTTTTAATAAAAGGTTGCATAATGGTCTTGAAATTGTGCTAAAATTTTTTATGAACCTTCTATAAAAACCTGCATGTCCTAGAAATGATCTAATATCTTTAACTGATTTTGGTGTTGGTAGGTTGGCTATTAGATCAATTTTGGACCTGTCAACTTCTAATCCTTTTGATGAAACAATGTGGCCTAACACAATTCCTTCAGTTACCATGAAATGACATTTTTCCCAATTAAGGACAAGATTTTTCTCCTCACATCTAGCTAAGACTTTAGCCAAGTTTATTAAGCAATCATCAAAAGAATTTCCAAAGACAGAGAAATCGTCCATGAAAACTTCAAGAAAACGTTCAACCATGTCACTGAAAATACTTACCATACATCTTTGGAATGTTGCTGGGGCATTACATAATCCAAATGGCATTCTACGATATGCAAACGTTCCAAAAGGACATGTAAATGTTGTTTTTTCCTGATCTTCTAGTGCAATTGCAATTTGATTATACCCTGAATATCCATCTAAGAAGCAATAAAATTCATGCCCAGCAATTCTTTCCAAAATTTGGTCCATAAAAGGTAAAGGAAAATGATCTTTTCTTGTCATTAAATTTAATTTTCTGTAGTCAATGCATACACGCCAACCAGTAACAGTCCTAGTTGGAATCAATTCATTTTTATCATTTTTTACTACAGTTACTCCAGATTTCTTAGGCACAACTTGAGTAGGACTTACCCATTTACTATCAGAGATAGGATAGATAATATCATTGTCTAATAGCTTAATCACTTCATTTCTCACCACTTCTTTCATATTAGGGTTAAGTCTTCGTTGCATCTGCCTAGAGGGTTTAGCATTTTCCTCTAAATAAATATTATGACTGCAAATTAATGGGCTAATTCCTTTTATATCTGATATAGACCACCCTATCGCATGCTTGTGAATCTTTAATATCTCTAATAATTTATGCTCTTGATCATAACTTAACTTAGAGGATATTATTACCGGATAAGTATCATTAGCACCCAAAAAAGCATATTTCAAATTTGATGGTAAAGGCTTCAACTCTAAAACTGGTGGTTGCTCGCTTGACGGGGTTGGAGCCTTTTCGGACTTTGATAATTGTTCAAATTTGAGTTTCCATTCATTAAGCTTTGAAACTTGTGAAATCATAGGAATGGAATCAAACTCCGAACTGTTATCATTGACACAATCATTTATCAAATTTTCTAATGGATCAGAAAATGAGGTTATCAATTGTTCAAGAGTACATGTCTCAATTACATCAATTTCGTTAGCCTCATCATTACTTTGTGGTTGCTTAGAAATGTTAAAAACATTTAACTCCAAAGTCATATTTCCAAAAGAAAGATTTAAAACACCATTTCTACAGTTTATTAAAGCATTAGAAGTTGCAAGAAATGGCCTTCCTAAAATGATTGGATGTTGAGATGATGGATTTGAGACTGGGCATGTGTCTAAAACAATAAAATCTACCGGAAAATAGAATTTATCAATTTGCACTAACACATCCTCTACTATACCTCTTGGAATTTTTATAGAACGATCTGCCAATTGAAGTGTGACAGTAGTTTTCCTTAATTCTCCCAAATCCAGTTGTTTATACACAGAAAATGGTAAAAGGTTAACACTCGCACCAAGATCAAGAAGTGCATGTTCTACTTTTGTATTCCCAATAATACAAGATATTGTTGGACAACCAGGATCTTTGTATTTAGGAGGGGTTTCTTGTTGAAAAATTGAACTTACACTCTCTGTTAAAAATGCCTTATTTTCAACATGTAGTTTTCTCTTTACAGTACACAAATCTTTCAAAAATTTGGCATAAGATGGAACTTGCTTTATTGCATCTAGTAGTGGAATGTTAACTTTTACTTGTTTCAAAACCTCAAATATTTCAGAGTTTTGGTCCAATTTCTTAATTGGGTGTAATCTTTTAGGAAAAGGAGCAGTGGATGATTTCTTAATAGGGTTTAAATTCTTATTTTCATCTTCTCCTTTATTTATATCTTCATTATTCGGGGTCTGGGTTGACTCAACTTCCTGTTTCTCAAGGTTGATTGTTTTGTCAATTAATTTTCCACTTCGTAAAGTGGTGACAAAATTAACATTTTCTGGTGCATTAGAGGAACTTTGACATTGCCCAGCAGGATTTTGTTGAGGTTGGGCAGGAAACTTTCCTTTCTCAACTGTTCTTAAGGAATTAGTTAAAGTAGATAATGTACTTTTAATATCATTGATGGCTTGTGACGTTTGGTTGTTGACGGTTGTTTGTCCTTGCATAAAGGCTTGTAAAGTTTCTTCAAGGCTTTTTATATGTGGTTTATTATGTTGGGTGAAATTGGAATTGGGGTTTTTCTGGGTGGGAAAAGGTTGTAACACACTTTCATTTTTCCACTTAAAGTTTGGATGATTTTTCCAATTTGGGTTGTATGTTTCAGAAAAAGCTGATGGATATGAATTTTGAAAATTAGATAATGCATTTACTTGTTCATGACACATCTCTTTGAAAATAGGAATTTGTGGGCATTCATTAGTTACATGTCCATTAATGGCACAAATTTCACATATGTCATCATTTTGCACAAATTTTACTTCCTTAGGTTTCTTTAGTTGCAAACTTTCAACTTGTTTAGTTAAACTTTCAATTCTAGCATTTAGATCGTCTTCTTGACTTAAATTATATTTTCCTTTAGAATTTTCAAGCTTCGATCTAATTGAGCCTTCAGAAGTATTTTCATTATACCAAGATTGAGTTTTTTCAACTAGATGGTCTAAATACTCAAGTGCATCATCAGGATTTTTATCCAAAAATTCACCATTACACATCATTTCCACAAATTGTTTTGTTTCAGCGTTTAAACCTTCATAGAAGAAACTTACGGTTCTCCAAGTTTCAAAACCATGGTGAGGGCAAACATTTAATAAATCCTTAAAACGTTCCCAACATTTAAAATATTGCTCATCACTCTTTTGGAAAAAATTCTTGATTTCTTTTTTTAAAGCATTCGTCTTATTAATCGGGAAGAATTTTTTCAAAAATTCAGTTTGAATCTGTTGCCAAGATGTAATTGAGTTTGGTTTAAGAGAATTAAGCCAAGTTTTTGCTTTATCTTTAAGAGAAAAAGGAAATAACTTTAGCTTAATAGCTTCTTGAGTACATCTTGGTTCATTAAATGTTTCACAAATTTCTTCAAATTCTTTTAAATGCAAGTAAGGATTTTCAGAGTCAAAACCATGATAATTAGGGAGCAATTGAATCATACCATGTTTAAACCTAAAATTATCTGCATCTTGAGGGTACACTATGCATGATGGAACCGAATTTCGTTGGGGTTCAATAAATTCACGCATAGAACGCACATGCAAATTTTCATTATTGCGTCTTTCAAAATCATTTTGGTTTTGAACATTATCTCCATCAACACTTTCATTGTCTGCCATACTTGATGCAATATTTCTAAAATTAATGTTATAACCTCTTATTAAACGACCACTTATAATATCACGAGTCCAATTATGCATACAAATAAATATAATACAGTAGAGAGATAGAGAGAAGAACTCACAAACTTGTGAGGATAAACCTCACAACCGATGGATTTGTTCTCCGCAAAACCTCCCCGGCAACGGCGCCAAAAACTTGATAGCTCCTTGAGAGTTACGTACCCAAGTGTAGGTTGATTTCAAGTAATAAAATTTCTCGGGAGACCGAGTGTCGAACCACAGGGAGATTTGGAAGAAAAAGATATTATCTAGTTGAGAGGTTTAAATAAAGTAACAAAATACTAGAGCTTCGGGATTCCACTTTAGATAAAAATACTAGAGTTATGATCTTGGTTATCTTTGATAACTCAATCGAAATCTAACAATCAAGTGATTTCAATCGGAAGATATAACTTTGAGCACATATAATACTTTTGAAAAGTACCTTTAGAAATTCGAACAAGTTTATAAAATCAATAGTTGATATGTAAAACTAAGCATTTGTTGTGCCAATAAGTCTACAACAAATCAAAGTAATGACACATCAAAACCTCTCTTAAAAACTCTTCAAATGACTAAAGGATTAAAACTTTGAAAATCTTTATTGAATAACCAAGAACATTACTAATACTTTACTAAAGCTTCATCCCTAACTCTAGTAAAATATTTAGCTACTCATACTAATACAATAAGAACTCATATTTCTAAGAGAGATACTAGACTAAGATAGAAGGATTACAAGGAAAAATGGGATGCCTTCAAGGGTTGCTAAAGGGCTCTTTATATAGGCCTCCAAATAGTGAATCATGGAGACTTTAGGAACCAATTCACGTGGCCTGTAAACATCAGTAATTTAATTGCCCTTGCCGTCTGAATTTCATCTTGACTTCTGAATGAAAGTTGTAGGCCGTTGGATTAGCTTTCCAAGGAATCTAAGATCTCCAAAATTGGATCTCTAGATTGTGAGTTATGACCATAATAGTGGAGTTGGTAAAACTGGATTGTTTTTCTCCGCGAATTTATGGTGGTCTATTGAAAAACAGATATCTCAGCTTGCACAAAATCAACGCCTTTAATATTTCTACTTTGTCTTGATGAATTTCTTGGCTAACCAATGGATTTGGTCTTGTGTAAATTGGACTTTTGTGTGAATTATGGTGAATTATTTCCCAACATGTGTACTGAGATGGCGGAATTTTGAAGCCCTGCATTGATTGTCATTTTGACCATTGAAGCCGGAACTTTTGACACTTGAGCCCTGAAGACAAGTTGTAGAGAAACGAATTAGTGATCAAATACAACTGGAATTGGTTCAATTGGTTTAGTGAGGCTCCAGATACTGTTCAAATACGAAAATGTGTTTTGAGTCCAAACATTGGACAGAATTGGAGTCTTCACTTATGAGTACAAATACAATCCAAACATGTAAAATTGGATCACTAAAGTGTCTTAAGTATTTAGTACATTGTCTTAGGTGTTCAATATCATAAAATTTGGATAAATATAACTCCACTTAAGACCTCAACAATATACAATAGACATAATGGTTAGGTTGAATTATACATATGCTTCTTATTTAAATAGAAAACATAAATACTTATAACTAATTAGAAAGTGTGAAATTATATATAAATACGCTAAACAATACATTATAGTACACAAAATAATACACAAAATAGGTAAAATACATGCATACTTAAACGCTAATCACTCGTCAAGGGATCTTCCGGAGGGGTCAGCTCGCAGGGTATTTACTGAGGCCCCCAAGTACCTCTCCGCCTCGGAGCTCGCCATGATCGAGAGGCAAAAGCCCACCGATAAGGCGAGGTTGGCGATGCACTATGCCTGTGCAGCGATGGCGGCGGCCCAGCTTGTCACCAATGAAATCACCGCCGCTAACAGAGCTCGCCACGATGCGAAGAGGGCCCTCACCAAGGTGGGCGACGAGCGGAAGAAGGCTCTTGAAGAGCTTGCGAGGGCGGAGACCAAGGCGAAGGCCTCACTGGAAGCGGAGCGGCTCGCCCTTAAGAAAGCAGAAAAACTACAAGCCGACCTCCGCCAACAATAGGCTGAGCTCGAGGAAGCCCACCGGACACTTGCCACACGGGATGAGGAGCTCGCTCTGACCAGGGTCGAGGTAGGGCTCCTTCGGGATCAGAGCCGAGGGAACACAGAAGAGTGCCAGAGGCTGCGGGAGGAGGTCGCCGCTAAGGCCCTAGAGATCGCCGAGCTCAAGAGCCGCTCCAATGCTGCCATCACGCCTGAGGCATTGGAGCTCGCCGAGGTGGTCGCTACTGACAAGGGCTTCGTGCTATGCTTTGCCGAGGTAATCCGCTCCTTCCAATGGGCGCGGATTAACAATGATAGTGAGTGGGAAGCCCTCGTCAGCGAGTTTAAAGATTGCTTGGAGAAGTCCTCGATCCCCCCCGGCACGGAGTTAAACATTGGGGACCTCGCGGGTTATGGGATCACTCTTGACGCTGCTCGCCAAAAATTCAACATCATTCAGACGAAGCAGGTCTTGACTGCCGACCTTGCCCAGGAGACTGAGGGTACTGAGGGGGATGTTGGAGGCGAGGTCCCGCCAACAATGGAGCAGATGCAGGAGGTCTGCGGGGACGCGATGATAAAAATAAGCGAGCTCGACACTAGCGGACTCTCCGGGAACATCACTTCTGATATCGAGCTTGCCATACCCATCAGCCAGGTCGCCCCCACCCCAGAGGTCGCCGATCCCGAGGCTTAGGCTGGTTTTTCCATTACTTTCCTATTTTAGTTTTTATTTTCCAAGTTATGATAGGTCTCCGGGTTGTGGAGCTCGCCCAGAAGGAGCTCTATTTTTGTGGTTCTTGATTTTTGTTTCAAGTAGATCTAGCTCGCCGGGCACGTGCAGCTCACCCAGAAGGAGCTTTTTGTAGTTCAAAGATGGCCAGCTGGTCGGCCTTTGTGGCCAGCATTGCTACTCATACTTAGGATTTTTTCAAGTATATTTTTTACTTGAAAATTTCTTAATTAGCTTTTGAATATAAGTCGAGCATTTTTTGTCTAACTCTTTTCATTTACGCGCTTTTACGTTATAACTTTTTAAAATAGCTCGTTCTTGTTTATTTTTCTGGTACATAGTTGTTCGTCTTATTCTACTTTGAGAAGCGAATCATTCGTTTTACGTCACTTACGACTACAAATTGTACCTCTATTTTGAGAGTGCGTATTCTTTGTCTTATGCCACTTAGGGCCGCGAATCGTTCGTCTTAGACCACTTAGGGCGGCGAACTGCACTTCGGTTGATTCACGTTGGGCCATTGGGTTTCATGAACCTTGCCTTAGACATTTTTTTGTCTTTTTCGCGAATTTTTCTAACTTGTGGCAGTAGGTGCTTAGCAACCCTTTAAGGAGGGTACCTTCGCGATCTTGGGCACTTTGGCCTTTGCCTTCGAGCTATTTAATTACTACGCTTGGGACCTTGGTCCTTGCTCATTGCGGATTTTTGACCATGTGGGCGAGCTAGGTTTGGCGAGCTCTTCTGGAGCAGTGGGCGACCTGGTGCAGCTCGTCTGGTTGGCGGGCTGCACAGGTCCAACCACTTGGGAATTTTTCTGAATTTATCTGACTTTGCAAATTTTTTGACTTTTTATAGCAACGTAATTTACATCGGTTGCCATCGACATTTCTGATGCAAACCTTTGACTAGTCTATTACAGGATTCTAGTCTATTGGTAGAACTTTTTTAGATGTGCCGAGCTCCAGGTGTATGACGAAGCTTTGCCTTCTGCGTCTTCTAGATCATAGGTACCGTTTGGCCAGGCTGCGGTGACCCGGAATGGTCATTCCCAGTTTGAACCGAATACACCCGGTGGGGCCATCAATTTCTTTTTTAACACTAGGTCTCTGACCTTGAATTTTCGGTCTCGGACCCGAGAGTTGTAATATTTTTCAGCTCTACGCTTGTAGGTGGCGTTTTTCATTTCTGACAAAGCTCTGGTCTCCTCGATCAGATCCTTTTCTGCTGTCAAGGCTTCATCATTCTTTTCTTCATCATACCCCACCACCTTCCAAGTCTTGTTCTGGACTTCAACCGGGACTACGACTTCAGTCCCGAAGGCTAGGGCAAACGGGGTCTCCCCGGTGCTGGCCCTATAGGAAGTTCTATAAGACCATAGGACCTCCGGGAGTTCATCTGCCCAGCACCCTTTCTTTTCTTCGAGGCGGAGCTTCAATATGTGTTTCAGAATCTTGTTCACCGCCTCGACCTGGCCGTTCGACTGGGGATGATATGCAATTGAGTAGTGCTTCTTGATGTTCCATGAACTGCAGAAGTCCCTCAGTTTCTGTCCGTCGAACTGCCTTCCATTATCAGTGATGACCGATTGCGGGAGCCCAAATCTGCAGATCAGGTTTTTCCAAATGAAGCAGATCATCCTTTCTTGGGTTATAGTTGTGAGAGCTTCGGCCTCAGCCCATTTAGTGTAGTAGTCTACTGCTACAACAGCAAACTTTACACCACCTCTACCAGGTGGAAATGGGCCGATCAAGTCGATTCCCCATTTCGCGAAAGGCCATGGGCTGAACACCGACTTCAGCTAGTTGGCTGGGGAGTGGATGTTAGGTGCGAAAAGTTGGCACTTTCGGCACCTTCGAGCGAAGCTGATGGCATCTTTGCGAAGAGTGGGCCAGTAGTAGCCCTGCCTGATCGTCTTGTATGCCAACGCTTGCCCCCCAGCGTGACCCCCACAAATCCCTTCGTGAATTTCTTCTAACACTTCGGACCCCTGCTTCCTAGTTAGGCATTTGAGTAGGGGTAGAGAGAATCCACGTTTGTAGAGTTGGCCATCCAGCAGTGTATATCTGGCAGCTTGCTTTGCTAGCCGGCTAGCTTCCCAGGTGTCCACGGGGGTTGTTCCGTCTGTCAAATATTTTTGGATTGGAGTGCACCAATCTTCGCCATCTTCACTATCCTCCTGCCCCCCACTCGAGGTTTGATTTATCTTGTAATCAAACGTCGAGGGGTTTTTCAGTGTGGTGATCACAACCTCCATAAATTTGGCTTCGCCGTTGCTAGTAGCTAGCCGGGCTAGAGCATCTGCTTGCGTGTTTTCTAGCCGCGGTATCTGATTGATGTAAACCTGCGTAAACATCGAGATCAGATGTGCGGCTATCTTCTAGTAGGTCATCTTCTGCTGGTCTTTTGCCTCGTATTCCCCCCGGACTTGGGATATTATTAGCTGGGAATCTCCAAAAACTTGAAGATTGGTTGCCCCTACAGCTAATGATAGCCTAAGTCCCGCTATCAATGCTTCATACTCCGCCTCGTTGTTGGTTGCTCGAAAGTCGAACCGAATTGCAGAGGTGAAGACTTGTCTGTCCGGGCTGATCAGGACCACGCCGGCTCCTGCTGCTACGCTGGTTGATGATCTGTCTACGTAGAGATACAAGATATACGTCCCCTCATCGGATCTTGTAGGAAAGTTAGCTCGACGATGAAGTCTGCAAGCGCTTGTCCCTTGATCGCTGTTCGGGGTGCGTAGGTTATACCGTATTGGTTGATCTCCAGTGACCATTTTAGCAGGCGTCCGGCAGTGTCTGGGCGTTGTAATATTTGGCGTAGTGGGAATGTTGTTAGCACCTCTACCGGGTGGTCAAAGAAGTAGGGCCTCAATTTTCTAACACTCATCACCAGTGCATAAGCCAGCTTCTCCGTTGGGGTGTATCGCAACTCAGTTTCGTGTAGGACTTGGCTCACGTAGTACACTGGTAGGTGCATTTTCGCCTCTTCTCGGACCAGGACGGAGCTGATGGCCACCTCCGACGCAGCTAGGTATAGATACAGCTTTCCTCTAGGTATTGGTTTTGACAGGACCTGTGTATCTGCCAGGTATGTCTTGATGTCTTCGAAGGCCCGTTGGCATTCACTTGTCCACACGAAGTGATTTTTGAGATGGAGCTTGTTGGCTTTGGCGGCCTCTTTGTACCTCCGTGTGTTTGCCTTAATCGCCTCAAAGAATGGACGATTTTGGTTGCTGGACCTGGAGATGAATCTGTTCAGGGCTGTCATGCACCCAGTCAGCCTTTGAATTTTTTGGACGGAGTCGGGTATACCCATCTCGATTATGCACTGGACTTGTGTTGGGTTGACCTCAATTCCACGTTGGCTAACTAGATGCCCCAGGAACTTTCCGGAGTGTACGCCGAAGCTGGTCTTTTTGGGGTTTAACTTCATGTTGTAGTGGCGCAGTATGTCGAAAGTCTGTTTTAGGTGGTCCAGGTGGTCCTCCTTTCTCAAACTTTTGACAACTATGTCATCTACGTACACCTCCATGGATTCGCCAATGTGTTGATCAAACATTTTGTTCACCAATCTTTGGTAGGTGGCTCCGGCGTTGATGAGTCTGAACGGCATCCTTTCCCAGCAATACATATTCTTGTTGGTGTAGAACACCGTGTGTTCCTGGTCATCTGGGTGTAGAGCTATCTGGTGATAGCCCGCAAAAGCATCCATGAATGTCATCATCTCATGGCCTGCGGTGCTATCCACCAGCTGGTCGATGTGAGGTAGTGGGAAGTTGTCCTTCGGGCATGCTTTGTTCAGGTCCGTGAAGTCAATGCAGAGTCTCCACGTCCCATTGTGTTTCTTCACCAGGACGGGGTTTGCAACCCACTATGGACACAAAGCTTCCTTGATGAGCTTGTTGTCTAACAACTTCTCCACCTCAACAGTTAGAGCTGCGTACTTGTCTGGTCCATACTTCCTCCGCTTTTGGCGTACGGGTCTCCTCGTCGGATCTATGTTAAGTATGTGGCAAGCATGTTCCAACGGGATCCCTGTCATGTCTTCGTGGGACCAGACAAACACGTCTAGGTTGGTCATTAAGAACAGCTCCATCCTCGACCGGTACGGTTCAGGTAACTCAGAACTGATGAAAAGTTCTAAGTCCCTTTCCAGGTCCACCGGGAGTGCCGTCAATTCCTCCATGGGGGTGGCTTTTCTCTTTTGACTTTTCCATCTTGGGTCGCTGATGAACTTATCCCACTCCTCTTGTGACATTTGCGTGGGCTCGTGGCCTATGCACGGTTCGAGGTCATCGGGTTGGCTTTCAGTTTGGGCGGGCTCATCGGCTGTGAGCACTCCCTGTGGTTTGTCAACTTGGGATGGTGTGATGACTTGAGGAGTTGGGTCAACGTCCATTGGCGTTGGTTCTTGACCTCCCACAAGTCCCCCATCTTGGGCTTCATCAACCACCTCCATGGGAGCAGGTTGCTGCTCCTGCGCAGGTTGCTGCTCCTGCGCAGGTACTAACCCCTGCGCAGGTCTCAACACTTGGGTTTCTTCCAAGTCCTCCATTGGTGTCGGTTGTGTGTCTTGCACAGGTCCAGCGCCTTGGTTGATTTCTGACAAATCGCCTACCTCCATCATCTCAGTTTCGACCGAGATGACGTCTAGGATGTTTGGCTCATCTGCATGAATTTGTACGTCCTCCTCAAGGACTAGGACTCGTGTCACCACTTTTTTGACCTGACCATCTTTCATTTGGAGTAAACACTCTCGGGCCTTTTTCTGGTCACCTTTTATAGTTCCGGCACCTTTTGGAGTTGGGAATTTTAAACAGTAGTAGTAGGTCGAACACGCCACTTTTAATTCATTAATAAATGGGCGGCCAAGGAACCCGTTGTAGGAGGACTGCTGGTCGACAACAAGGAAATCTATGAGCCTAGTCAGTCTCCTTTCGGGATCCTCATCCGATACAAGCTGGACGCTCAACCTAACACTACCTAGGGGGATGGTTACAGTTTCTCCGAACCCCACTATCCTAGCATTGCTAGGTTCCAGATACGACTCAAAATCACCTAAGGCATCCAAGATGGATTTGAAGAGAATGTTGGTGAATGCGCCGGTGTCCACAAGTAGCCTGTGAACTCAGAAATTCATGATGTTGGCGGTTATCACCAACGAGTCGTTGTGGGGCATCAGTACCCCCTCCAGGTCCGCCGAGGAAAACGTCAGCTCATCAGTAAGCTGCGAGACGGATCTGGGGCCGGAGCTGCCCTCCTGAACTTGGTTTATGGCCCAGATTTCGACCTTTCTCTTTCTCTTGGATATGGAGGATCCCCCGTCCCGGAGACCTCCAGCAGCTCCGATCTCCTCCTCGAGAACCAAGAGTTCCCGGGTGGGCTCCATGTTTTGCTGAGGCTGGGGAGGTGCCCTCTGCCTGTTGTGGGGACCAGGTTGGTCCGCTTCCTCCTCTTCATCATCGGAGGTAGCCCTCCTTTCGAACCTTGGCCTCTTAGCTGGGGCCTTCTTCAAGAACTCGACCAGCTTCTCATCCTCGTAAAATTTCCAGAGTTGCTTGAGGAGGTCTCGGCATTCACTGGTGAAGTGGCCGATGGCCTGATGGTAGACGCAGAATTTGTTGGGGTTGAGCTTCGTGCGGTCCTGGCGGATCCACCTTGGCTCTTCCAGCATGGCCTTGCCCTTGACGGCAGTGAAGACGTGGTCAACGGAGACAGTGAGGACCTGATTGAGCTTTTCTTTGAGCTTGTCTCCCTCGCCGAAGGCCTTTAAGTTCCGGGGGGCTTTGTAGGTGCCCCCAGACTTCTTCCCGTAGGGCTTCCTTTTTTCATGGGCACTAACTTCTTTCAGTAGTACCTCCTGCATAGCCACGAACACCCCCGCCTTGTGATGGAATTTGCTGTAAGTGTTGGGACATGCGAGGTGCATCTTCTTCCAGAGGTCGGTGCCCCTTTTGAGCACGGCCATCGCTGCGATGACCTTGGTGTCCTCACTCACCGGCTCGCCTTCCAGCAGGATTTTGTCGAGCCTTTCCAGGTACTGCTGGTCGGTCTCACTCTCGCCTTGATGGATGTTGGCGAGTCGGTGCTTCTGGGTAAGGTAGGATCCGAACCCAGAGAAGTGGGCCAGGAATTCCCGAGAGAGTTGGCCAAATGAGCAGATTGACCCCGGGACGAGTGAAGAGAACCAGCGGTGGGCTCGATCCCCTAGGGTCAGCGGGAAGTTCAGGCACTGGGTGGAGTCGGTGGCGCCAACCGAAATCATGAAGTCCGCGTACTTGGCCAGATGGACTTTTGGGTCAGATTCGCCTTCGTACGCGGACATCACCGGGAACTGGATCTTCTTCTGCACCGGTGCGCGGAGGATGGCAGGTGCCAATGGAGATGTGGGGAGAGTCGTGGCGTCAGGTCCGCCAGACTTGGCTGCTACTTGTGCTTGTAGCATTTCAACGGCCTTTTTTAGTGAGGCCAGCTCGTCATCCCGGGTCACCTCCGGCGGAGGCTGCTCAAAGGTCGTGCGTCTCGCGGACGCATGTCCCCGAGGTGCCTCACTCTGGGGTGACCTCTTAGTGGCGGGCCTCCTCAGCCTTTCATGGGCTGATCTGTGTAGCTGCTGGTAGGAGTCCCCGTGGGATGCAGCTGGAGCCGCCGTCCGCTTGTTTTCCCCGTATCTTGGGCCCAGGCGGCCTTGGAGAACTTCCCTCCTTTGTGATTGGTGGGTGCCAGATGCCCCAGTGTAGGCCGACTCCCTTCCGGTGTAAGGAGCGGGATCCTCCTCCACCATTTTGACCTTGCCGGCCCTCTCCCTACGCTGGCGGGCTTGTGCCGAGCTCGCCTCCTGCTCGGTGGGGAGGGCGCTGTAATCCCCCCTGGTCTGGGTGCCCTGGGTGGGCCTGGTCTGCTCCCGGGCATCGGCAGCTGGAGCTCGCCTGGGTACCAGGGCGAGCTCGTCCTACTGCCTCTGCTGCAACCTTTGTAAGGTCGCAATGGTGCGTTGGAGCTCATCGGGGTTGCTGACCAGGTCCCTCAGGGCGGGGGCCAAGTCTTCTTGGGTCATCGCAACTCGCGGAGGTCGCGGAGCTGCGGTGCTCTTCTGGGGAGGTGGTTGTGAGGTCTCCACCACCTGGCGTGAGGTCTCCACCTCGGCTTGGTTCTGGTCACCTCCCTTGGATCTTCCCGCATCTGCGGAGGCCTGTCCTTTGGCGGCTCGTGTGTTAGCCATTTTCGGATTTCGAAGGGGGTAACTTGCTGAAGGCCGCCGAGGTGGAGGGAGATCGCCGGAGTGGTGGAGGTCGCCGGTGTGGTGGTCGTCCAGCTTAGGTGGAGCTGTGTAAGTTTTCGTCTAGCCTTGCGTGTGATGAATTATCCGAAATTCGGTTTATTCGTGTACACGCGCGCGTTTGAAAACTTATTCCGGGCAGATTTTGCAAAATCTAAAAATTCGGGTTTTTGTCTGGAAATCTGGGTTCTTCGTTCAAGGGATGAAGATGTATGTGTATCTTCAATTGTTCTTTGAGTTTTATCAAGAACATCTTCAAATCTTCAACAAACCCTAATTTTTTGTTCTTGAAAATTTTTAATTTTCAGATTCGGGAAACCCTTCTTCTAGCGCCAAATTGTTGATAGAATTTATTAACGGTGTTTGTTTATGTGGCTAATATAACATGTAAT
>JAPKLY010003742.1:0-17290 GCA_026898435.1 Prunella vulgaris | reverse complement strand
AGTACAAGAGAGGTCTTATTTATAGGTGTGCGAGTGTGAGACGGCACCTTACGAGCCTATTTGACTTCCGGTGTTGACGAAGGTCCGTAACCTTCGTCCTGGTCCCTTACACTGCTCCCTGCATCGTGCCTCATCCTACTACAATGCCTTAGACTAGATGGGCCTCATTAAAAACCTCGCCGTAAACCACCCTTGTGGATAAACCGGACGGAGGGAAAAAGAGCGCAACCATCGGGGTCCTATTGACTAAGAGGCGAGCTCCTGGGCGAGCTCGGAGGTGGGCTCCAGTGGTTCGGACGAGCTCGGAGGCGAGCTCCAGTGCCTTGCGTGGCTTACGAGTGTCGTGCGATGATGGACGGCGAGGTCTTCGGTGGGATAGGGGCGAGCTCCTTTAGACGAACTGCGCAGGTGAGCTGCCCCCATGTGGGCGAGCTCCACACTTCCGCGGATCTGGGTGAGCCCTGGCGACCTGTCAAACCTTGGTGATTATCCATATGCTAATTGTATTAGTTCGCCAGGCCAACATTTGCCCCCCAGCTCGCATGCATCATGACTTCGTCAAATGTGCGGGCGAGCTGGAGAACTTGAATCTCGGTGAACTATCCTTGGGTGATTGCCGAGCTAGCAGGCGAGCTCGGCCAGGGCGGCTATTTTTGGCCGACGTGGTGCGGGAATCCAGGAGTCATGCACGCCTTTTGAGGCCTCGGTTCCCGCCCACAATCATGACAATTTTCAAATCTTTTGCAAATAGGTCCCCGCACTTCCCCGATATCGCACCTCGCCCCAACGCCTATAAATAGGGGAAGGTGAGTTCATTCCTCACTTTCTGCATTTTCAAATTCTCAGAGCTTTCCCGACGACCGATTTTTCTCGCGTTCGACAGATTTTCGAAGGCTCTTCAAGGTAGGATTCGATCTTTCTTCCCTTTAATTCTGCCTTTTACTTGATTTTTCTTTCGTTTCTTCGGACTCCTCGAACGATACCATACCGTGACTTTGGATTCTTGGATTGTGCTGAAGACCCTTTGGACTTCTCTGAGACAATGTCGACACACTCTTCGAGCAGGACCTTTTCGGACCGAAACCCCGAAAAACAACCAATAATTGAGGATGAGCCTCCTCCTCAAATTTCGTATGTGGAGATCGGCTCCAGCTCTGAGGTGACCTCGGCAGTTCGCCAGGTCTCCGACGAGCTGCCCAGTGAGGTGCGTCCCGATCCGGAGGAAGGAGCCTCCAGGTCCGTGTACCGCGAGGTATGAGAGGAAGGCGACGAGGTCGTCCAAGAGGAAAGGGTTGCCAGTGGCAACGAAGGGTCTGAGGAGGTTGGTGAGGACATCGCCGAGGTCGGCGAGGAGGGTGGCGACCTAGAGGAAGTTAAGCTCGAGTGGTTCCGTCGCATCGGTTTCCCGGAGCCCCAACTGGTCGAATATCAGGTCCCTGCCCAGGTCGTTCAACCATTTGACTGGGGCGAGTATGTCGCCGAGTACGCGGCGAGCTTCCCCTGCCCGGATCGGGTACTCCCCGCCGACCCCGCCGACCTGGAGAAAGTCACCCCATCTGATTACAAGGCTGGCTAGGTGATGAGCCTCATCGATGAGTGTGACCTGCCCATCATACGCAGGAAGTATCGCATCCCGCTCGACATCTTCATGTATGCCCCACTGAAGAATGAGCGGGCCGACATGCCTCCTGAGGGGTTGACTGCTTTGAACATCGATGTTCTAAGGGCCGGGCTTACGTTGCCATTACACCCGATCATCGGCCAATTCCTCGCCGATAATAATTTGGCCATTACTCAGCTCACCCCGAACGCATGGAGCAACCTTCTCGCCACCTTGTCCGTCTTTGGGTTGGAGGGCTACGAAAACGCGACGACCTCAGCGGACCTGGGTGAGCTCTTCGCTGTGACCAAGCGGGCGCAGGATGGCGTGAGATACTACTATCTGAAAGCTCGCCCAGGGGAAAAATTTCTCGGAGACTTGCCAAATAAAGTCCGTGACTGGAAGAAGCAGTTTTTCTTCATAGGCGGAGACTGGCGGGCTTCCAGCACGTACCATGGGCGAGGTGACCGTATTCCCACCCCAGAGGGATACGGGGAAGCCAGTAGTAGGTCGCCTATTTCGGTGTGTGTGGGTTGAATTAGATATACTAATTCTATTTTTCTTTCTTTTTACAGTTCTGAAGCGCCACAAGTCCAGCAGGGGCAAGCCCAAGGTATCGGTCGAGTTTGATGTGGTGCGTGCCATCGCTGTTTGAGGAACGAGAAGGATAGGCAGGTCGCCCACCTGTGCACGCACCATTGCTTGCGGCTCGCCGGGCTCCTCACTTTGCCGCACCACCTTGACATTCAAGGTCCCGAGCTCCCAGGTTCACAACTCTTCGGAGTTCGCCCATAAAGGGGGGGTAGCTCGCCAAAGATGCTGATATTTTAAATTTTTGTGTAGGTGGTAGCTTCGTCGCTATTCCGATCGCTGAGGTCCCCGAGGCCTATCAACTTGTTAAAGAGCGCTTCGAAATCGGCTCACCTCGCCCCAACAGACTCGCCCCACCGTCCGTGCTCGCGTTGGAGGTGAGCAAGGAGGCAGAGCTCGCCTCTAAGAAGGCCGAGGTAGGAGGGTCGGGGACCCAGAAGGAAAAGACCAAGGCCCCCGAGAGGCCCAAGTCTAAGGCTGCGGAGGTCGCTCGGACCAGCAGAGGTGGGGGGCGAGCTGTCGCCTCCTCCGAGTGAGGTCGAGGGAAAAAGGGGCCCCAAAGAGGTGAAGGATCTCGAGCAGGCGAGGAGGATCCCCCAGCTCGCAAGAGGACCAGGTACACTGGCCTGGTTGATGAGGATTCCGACCGAGCTGAGAGGGCCTCGGCGAGGTCCGGGCAGGGAGGTTCCGCTCAATCCACGGCCCCGTTGGCGGCCACGCCTATCCGGAGTTCGCCCCCCTCTCCATCTCCATTCGGGGTGCAAACTAACGATGACACGCTCCTTGGTTGGGACCCTGACCGAGCTCAGTAAGTAGCTCGCCCAGTCGATCCTCATCGCTTATTGTCTTCTGTTTTTCTAACATTTTTCAATCAATTTTGATCTCACAGTTATGCCCCAATCGCCTTCCCGAATAGTCACGAGGCCCTGCATGCCTTCGAGCGATCTCGCTCCCTAACGTCGATGCGGAGCCTCCATTCGGGCCTAGTCCGGAACACCGTGAGCGAGATGCCGAGGCATTGGACGACTCCGCTGGTGGTGACCATCAATAGTCAGGACCTGAAGGGGAACCTCCTCCTCTCGGCTCACCATGCGAGTAGATTGATGCTCGCCAACCAGAAGGCTTTCGAGCAGGTCACCGAGATGGAGGTAAGTCACTCCGACAGGAACAAAAGGATGCTGTCCTTGGCGGACACTGCTGACAAGGCGAAGAGGCAGGCGCAGCTCGCCGAGGAAAGGGCCGAGGCATCATTGGCTATCGAGCAAAGTACCCTGCAGCAGCTCGAGGGCCTTCAACGCAAGCTCACCAGGCTCGAGCAGCAGGCGGAGGCTAGAATGAAAGCCAAGGAAGACGAGTTCTCCGCCAAGCTCGCACGGGAGGTTGGCGAGCTTGAGGTTATCAAGAAGGACCTCGCACTACAACGGGGTCTGGTGAAGAGCTCCGACATCGAGTGTGCGAGGTTGAGAGCCGAGCTGGAGGCGAAGGCCAATGAAGTCGCCGAGCTGCAGAATGTTGCGTCCTCTTCGCCTGATCTGGCGGCTGTGAGGGCCGAGGCCTCGGACAAAGGATGTGTCCAATGCTACACCGAGGTCCTGCGGACCCTTTGGTGGGCCCGAGCCCACAAGGACGACGAGGTCGAGGCTGTGGTGGGTGACTTCAAGGCCTGCCTGGACCGGGTTCCCTTCCCTGATGGTGCCGAGCTGGACATCGACGATCTCCCGAAGCTCAGCATCCCCCTCGACTTCGTGCCAGCCCGCCTCCAAATCATCAAGACAGTTGAGGTGCCGGAGCTGAACCTTGGCGAGGAGGAGGAGGTCGCTCGCGAGGAGGATCGTGTCCCCCTCACTGTCGAGCAACTGTAGGAGGCCTGTGGGTATGCCATGCTGAACTTGGGCGAGTTCGATGCCAGCGGGCTTACTGGTAATATCACTTCTGAGGCCGAGCTCGCCATTCCCGCTACCCAGGTCGCCCCTTCCCCTACCGAGGTCGCTGCCGAAGTGTCTGCTGCCCCCGCATCTCCCAACACTTAGGCTTTTTCCCTTGCTTTCTAGAATAGCTTTCATTTTCCTGGTTGTAGTTTCTGATTTTTTGTTTAAGTAGGTATAGCTCGCCGGGCACGTGCAGCTCTCCCAGAAGGAGCTTTTTGTAGTTCAAAGATGGTCAGCTGGTCGGCCTTTGTGGCCAACACTGCTACTCATACTTAGGATTTTTTCAAGTATATTTTTACTTGAAAATTTCTTAAGTATCTTTTGAATATAAGTCGAGCATTTTTTGTCCAACTCTTCGCACTTCGTTTTTGTGCTTTTACGTTATAATTTTCAAAATAGCTCATTTTTATTTATTTTATGGGTACTTAACTGTTCGTCTTATTCTACTTTGAGAAGCGAATCGTTCGTTTTACGTCACTTACGCCTACGAATTGTACCTCTATTTTGAGAGTGCGTATTCTTCGTCTTACACCACTTAGGGCCGCGAATTGCTCGTCTTAGACCACTTAGGGCAGCGAGCTGCACTTCGATTGATTCACGTTGGGCCGTTGGGTTTCATGAACCTTGCCTTAGACATTTTTCGTCTTTTTCGCGAATTTTTCTAACCTGTGGCAGTAGGTGCTTAGCAACCCTTTAAGGAGGGTACCTTCGCGATTTTGGGCACTTTGGCCTTTGCCTTCGAGCTATTTTATTACAACGTTTGGGACCTTGGTCCTCGCGCATCACGGATTTTGAGTGCTTGGGCTAGCTGGGGTTGGTGAGCTCTTCTGGGCAGTGGGCGACCTGAGGTAGCTCGCGCAGGGGGCGAGCTACGTAGGTCCGGACACTTGGCGAATTTTTGAGATTTCAGAAATTTTCTCAACTTCTCTAGCAACGTAATTTACATTGGTTGCCATCAGCATCCCTGATGCGAACCTTCGACTAGTCTATTACAGAATTCTAGTCTATTGGTAGAACTTTTTTAGGTGGGCCGCACTCCAGGTGTATGACGAGGCATTGCCTTCTACGTCTTCGAGGTCATAAGTGTCGTTCGGCTAGGCTGCGGTGACCCGGAACGGTCCTTCCCAGTTTGAACCGAATACACCTGGTGGGGCCATCAACTTCTTTTTCAACACCAGGTCTCCAACCTTGAATTTTCGGTCTCGGACCTGGGAGTTGTAGTATTTTTCTGCTCTGCGTTTGTAGGTAGTGTTCCTCATTTCTGACGAAGCTCTGGTCTCCTCGATCAGATCCTTCTCTACTGCCATGGTCTCGTCATTCTTTTCTTCATCATATCCTACCACCTTCCAAATCTTGTTCTGGACTTCGACCGGGACCACGGCTTCAGTTCCGAACGCTAGGGCAAACGGGGTCTCTCCGGTGCTGGCCCTATAGGAAGTTCTATAAGACCATAGGACCTCCGGGAGTTCGTCTGCCCACCTTTCTTCTCTTCGAGGTGGAGCTTTAATATGTGTTTCAGGATTTTGTTCACCGCCTCGACCTGACCGTTTGACTGTGGATGGTAAGGAGTTGAGTAGTGCTTCTTGATGTTCCATGAACTGCAGAAGTCCCTCAACTTCTGTCCGTCGAACTGCCTTCCATTATCAGTTATGACCGACTGCGGGAGTCCAAATCTGCATATTAGGTTCTTCCATATGAAGCCGATCATCCTTTCTTGAGTTATTGTTGTGAGAGCTTCGGTATCAGCCCACTTAGTGTAGTAGTCTACTGCTACAACAACAAACTTTACACCGCCTCTACCAGGTGGAAATGGGCCGATCAAGTCGATTCCCCATTTCGCGAAAGGCCATGGGCTGAAAACCGACTTCAGCTGGTTGGCTGGGGAGTGGATGTTAGGTGCGAAAAGTTGGCACTTTCGGCACCTTCGAGCGAAGCTGATGGCATCTTTGCGAAGAGTGGGCCAGTAGTACCCCTGCCTGATCGTCTTATATGCCAATGCTTGCCCCCCAGCATTACTCCCACAAATTCCTTTGTGGATTTCTTCTAACACTTTGGACCCCTGCTTCTTAGTCAAGCACTTGAGTAGGGGTAGAGAGAATCCACGTTTGTAGAGTTGACCATCCAGCAGCGTATGTCTGGGAGCTTGCTTTATTAGCCGGCTAGCTTCCTAGGTGTCCACGGGGGTCATCCCGTCTATTAAATATTTTGGGATTGGAGTGCACCAATCTTCACCATCTTCGCTACCATCTTCACTGTCCTCCTGCCCCCCACTCGAGGTTTGATTTATCTTGTAATCGAACATCGAGGGGTTTTTCAGAGTGGTGATTACAACCTCCGTGAATTTGGCTTCACCGTTGCTAGTAGCTAGCCGGGCTAGAGCATCTGCTTGTGTGTTTTCTAGCTGCGGTATCTGGTTGATGTAGACCTGTGTGAACATCGAGATCAGGTGCGCGGCTATCTTTTGGTAGGTCATCATCTGCTGGTCTTTTGCTTCATATTCCCCCCGGACTTGGGATATTATTAGCTGGGAATCTCCGAAAACTTGAAGATTGGTTGCCCCCACAGCTAATGATAGCCTAAGTCCTGCTATCAATGCTTCATACTCCGCCTCGTTGTTGGTTGCTCGAAAGTCGAACCGGATTGCGGAGGTGAAGACTTGTCTGTCCGGGCTGATCAGGACCACGCCGGCGCCTACTACTACGCTGGTTGATGATCCGTCAACGTAGAGATGCCACGGAGCTACATGCCTCCTCGTCGGATCTTGTGGGAAAGTTAGCTCGACAATGAAGTCGGCAAGTGCTTGTCCCTTGATTACTGTTCGGGGTGCGTAAGTTATACCGTATTGGCTGATCTCTAGTGACCATTTCAGCAGGCATCCGGCGGTGTCTGGGTGCTGTAGTATTTGACGTAGTGGGAACGTTGTCAGCACCTCTACCGGGTGGTCAAAGAAGTAAGGCCTCAATTTTCTAACACTCATCACCAGTGCATAAGCCAGCTTCTCTGTTGGGGTGTACCGCAACTCAGCTACGTGTAAGACTTGGCTCACGTAGTACACTGGTAGGTATGTTTTTGCCTCTTCTCGGACCAGGATGGAGCTGATGGCTACCTCCGATGCGGCTAGGTATAGATACAGCTTCTCTCCAGGTATCGGCTTTGACAGGACCTGCGTATCTGCCAGGTATGTTTTGATGTCTTCGAAGGCTCGTTGGCATTCACTTGTCCAGACGAAGTGGTTTTTTAGGTGGAGCTTGTTGGCTTTGGCCGCCTTTTTGTACCTCCGTGTGTTTGCCTTAATCGCCTTGAAGAACGGACGATTTCGGTCACCGGATCTGGAGATGAATCTATTCAGGGCTATCATGCACCCAGTCAGTCTTTGAATTTTCTATACGGAATCGAGTACGCCCATCTCAATTATGCATTGGACCTGCGTGGGGTTGACCTCGATTCCTCGTTGGCTAACCAGGTGCCCCAGGAACTTTCCCGAATGCACGCCAAAGCTGGTTTTCTTGGGGTTTAACTTCATGTTGTAGTGGCGTAGTATGTCGAAGGTCTGTTTTAGGTGGTCCAGGTGGTCCTCCTTTCTCAGACTCTTGACAACTATGTCATCCACGTACACCTCCGTGGACTCGCCAATGTGTTGGTCAAACATTTTATTCACTAATCTTTGGTGGGTGGCTCCGGCGTTGATGAGTCCGAACTGCATCCTTTCCCAGCAATACATATTCTTGTTGGTGTAGAACGCCATATGTTCCTGGTCATCTGGGTGCAGACCTATCTGGTGATAGCCCGCAAAAGCATCCATGAACGTCATCATCTCATGGCCTGCGGTGCTATCTACCAACTGATCGATGTGAGGCAGTGGGAAGTTGTCCTTCGGACATGCTTTGTTCAAGTCCGTGAAGTCGATGCATAGCCTCCACGTCCCGTTGTGCTTTTTCACCAGGACAGGGTTCGCGACCCACTGCGGACACAAAGCTTCCTTGATGAGCCTGTTGTCTAACAACTTCTCCACCTCAATAGTTAGAGCTGTGTATTTGTCTGGTCCATAATTTCTCCGCTTTTGGCGTACTGGTTTCCTCGTCGAATCTATGTTAAGTCTGTGGCAAGCATGTTCCAATGGGATCCCCGTCACGTTTTTGTGGGACCAGGCAAACACGTCCAGGTTGGACATCAAGAACAGTTCCATCCTCGACCGGTACGGTTCAAGTAACTCAGAACCGATGAAAAGTTCTAAGTCCCTTTCTGGGTCCACCGGGAGTGCCGTCAATTCTTCCATGGGGTGGCTTTTCTCTTTTGACTTTTCCACCTTGGGTCGCTGATGAACACGTCCCACTTCTCTTGTGACATCTGCGCAGGTTCGTGACCTATGTGCGGTTCGAGGTCATTGGGTTGGCTTTCAGCTTGGGCGGGTCCATCAACTGTTGGTACCTCCGGTGTTTTGTCAACTTGGGATGGTGCGGTGACTTGGGGAGTTAGGTCAACGTCCATTGGTGTTGGTTCTTGACCTCCCGCAGGTCCTCCATCTTGGGCTTCATCGACCACCTCCATGGGAGCAGGTTGTTGTTCCTGCACAGATCCCGACCCTTGCACAGGTCCCAACACTTGGGTTTCTTCCAAATCCTCCATTGGTGTCGGTTGTGTGTCTTGCACAGGTCCTGTGCCTTGGTTAATTTCCGACAAATCGCCTACCTCCATCATCTCAGTTTCGACCGAGATGACGTCTAGGATGTTTGGCTCGTCCGTCGGAATCTGTACGTCCTCTTCGAGGATGTGGACCTGTGTAACAGACTTTTTGACCCGGCCGTCTTTGACTTGGAGTAAACACTCTCGGGCCTTTTTCTGGTCACCTCTTATAGTTTCGGCACCCTTTGGAGTTGGGAATTTCAAACAGTAGTAGTAGGTCGAACATGCCACTTTGAATTCATTAATAAGCGGGTGGCCAAGGAACCCGTTGTAGGAGGACTGCTGGTCGACAACTAGGAAATCTATGAGCCTAGTCAGTCTCCTTTCGGGGTCCTCAGCCGATACAAGCTGGAAGCTCAACCTAACACTACCTAGGGGGACGGTTACAGCTTCCCCAAACCCCACTATCCTAGCATTGCTAGGTTCCAGATACGACTCAAAATCACCTAAGGCATCTAAGGTGGATTTGAAGAGAATGTTGGTGAATGCGCCGGTGGGGCGTCAGTACCCCTTTCAGGTCCGCCGAGGAAAATGTCAGCTCATCAGTAAGCTGTGAGACGGACCTGGGGCCGGAGCTGCCTTCCTGGACTTGGTTTATGGCCCGGATCTCGGCTTTCCTCTTTCTCTTGAAGATGGAGGATCCCCCGTCATGGAGACCTCCAGCAGCTCCGATCTCCTCCTCGAGAACCAAGAGTTCCCGGGTGGGCTCCATGTTTTGCTGAGGCTGGGGAGGTGCTCTCCGTCTGTTCTGGGGACCAGGTTGGTCCGCTTCCTCATCCTCATCATCGGAGGTAGCCCTCCTCTCGAACCTTGGCCTCTTAGCTGGGGCCTTCTTCACGAACTCGGCCAGCTTCCCATCCTCATAAAATTTCCAGAGTTGTTTGAGGAGGTCTCGGCACTCGCTGGTGAAGTGGCCGATGGCCTGATGGTAGGTACAGAATTTGTTGGGGTTGAGCTTCGTGCGGTCCTGACGGATCCGCCTCGGCTCCTCCAGCAGGGCCTTATCTTTAACGGCTATAAAGACGTGGTCGACGGAGACCGTGAGGACCTGGTTGAGCTTCTCCTTGAGCTCTTCCCCCTCGCCAAAAGCTTTCTAAGTTCCGGGGGGCTTTGTATGTGCCCCCGGACTTCTTCCCGTAGGGCTTCCTCTCCTCTTGGGCACCAACTTCTTTCAGTAGTGCCTCCTGCATAGCCACGAACACCCCCGCCTTATGGCGGAATTCGGTGTAAGTGTTGGGACATGCGAGGTGCATCTCTTTCCAGAGGTCAGTGCTCTTCTTGAGTCCGACCATCGCTGCGACGACCTTAGTGTCCTCACTTACCGGCTCACCTTCCAGCAGGATTTTGTCGAACCTCTCCAGGTACTGCTGGTCGGTCTCGCTCTCGCCTTAATGAATGTTGGCGAGTCGGTGCTTCTGGGTGAGGTAGGACCCGAACCCAGAAAAGTGGGCCAAGAACTCCAGCGAGAGTTGGCCGAATGAGCAGATTGACCCCGGGGCAAGTGAAGAGAACCAGCGGTGAGCTCGGTCCCCTAGGGTCAGCGGGAAGTTCTGACATTGAGTAGAGTCAGTGGCGCCAACCGAAATCATAAAGTCTGCGTACTTGGCCAGGTGGACCTTCGGGTCGGATTCACCCTCGTACACAGACATCACCGGGAATTGAATTTTCTTTTGGACCGGTTCGCTAAGGATGGCAGGTGCCAATGGAGATGCGAGGAGAGTGGTGGCGTCAGGTCCGCCAGACTTGGCTGCTACTTGGGCTTGCAGCATTTCGATGGCCTTTTTCAGCGAGGCCAGCTCGTCATCACGGGTCACCTCCGGTGGAGACTGCTCAAAGGTCGTGCGTCTCGTGGATGCACATCCCCAAGGTGCCTCACTCTGGGGTGACCTCTCAGTGACGGGCTGGAATTGGCCTTCTCAATCGTTCATGGGCAGACCTGCGCGGCTACTGGTCCGAGTCTCCGTAGGAGGTAGGTGGGGCTGCCGTCCATTCATTCTCCCCATATCTCGGGCCCAGACGGCCTTAGAGGACTTCTCTCCTTTGTGATTCATGCGTGGCAGAGACCTCGGTGTAGGCCGAAGCTCGCCCAGTGTATGGGGTGGGTTCCTCCTCCACCATCTTGGCCTTGCCGGTCTGTTCCCGGCGCTGGCGAGCTTGGGCCGAGCTCGCCTCTTGCTCGGTGGGGAGGGCGTTGTACTCCCCCCGAGTTTGGGTGCCCTGAGTGGGCCTGGTTTGCTCCCGGGCTTCGGCAGCTGGAGCTCGCCTGGGCACCAGGGCGAGCTCGTCCTGCTGCCTCTGCTGTAACCTTTGCATGGTTGCGATGGTGCGCTGGAGCTCGTCGGGGTTGTTGGTCAGGTCCCTCAGGGCAGGGATCAGGTCTTCTTGTGCCACCACAGCTCGCGGAGGTCGCGGGGCTGCGGTGCTCTTCTGGGGAGGTGGTTGTGAGGTCTCCACCTCGGCCTGGTTTTGGTCGCCCCCTCGGGACCTTCCGGCAGCTGCGGAGGTCTGTCCTTTGGCAGCTCGAGTGGTAGCCATTTTTGGTTTTTGGAGGGGGTAACTTGATGCAGGTCGCCGAGGTGGAGGGAGGTCGCCAGGGTGATGATCGTCCAGCTTAGGTGGAGCTTTGTAAATTTTTGTCTAGCCTCACGTGCTACGAATTATCCGAAATCCGGTTTATTCGTGTACACGCGTGCGTTTGAAAACTTCTTCCGGGCAGAATTTGGGAAATTCGGAAATTTAGGTTTTCATCCGGAAATCTAGGTTTTCGTTCGAAGGGATGAATATGTGTGTGTACCTTCAAGTGTTCTTGAGTTTTATCAAGAACACCTTCAAATCTTCAAACAAACCCTAACTTTTTGTTCTTCAAAAATTTTTATTTTTCAGATTCGACCCTCCTTCTAGCACCAAATTGTTGATAGAATTTACTAATCGTGTTCGTTTATGTGGCTTTATATCATATTAATCCTATCAAACAATAACCCAAGAATTGTGTTCTTGGATGTTCTTAAGAGGGTGGGATAGAGAGAGAAAGTAGAGAGTTTAGAGAATGTATTAATTGAATCCCCTGAATAGTACAAGAGAGGTCTTATTTATAGGTGTGCGAGTGTGAGACGGCACCTTACGAGCCTATTTGGCTTCCGGTGTTGACGAAGGTCCGTAACCTTCGTCCTGGTCCCTTACACTGCTCCCTGCATCGTGCCTCATCCTACTACAATGCCTTAGACTAGATGGGCCTCATTAAAAACCTCATAGTAAACCACCCTTGTGTATAAACCGGACGGAGGGAAAAAGAGCTCAACTATCGGGGTCCTATTGACTAAGAGGCGAGCTCCTGGGAGAGCTCGGAGGCGGGCTCCAGTGGTTCGGGCGAGCTCAGAGGTGAGCTCCAGTGCCTTGCGTGGCTTACGAGTGTCGTGCGATGATGGACCTCAGCGAGGTCTTCGTGGGGATAGGGGCGAGCTCCTTTAGGCGAACTGCGCAGGTGAGCTGCCCCCATGTGGGCGAGCGCCACACTTCCGCGGATCTGGGTGAGCCCTGGTGACCTGCCAAACCTTGGTGATTATCCATATGCTAATTGTATTAGTTCTCCAGGCCAACAAGTACAAATCACCACCAAAACCTTCTTGGACATGTAGGTATTATTATATCCTGTAGAAATTTGATTTCTTTTACTCCCTTCATCCAAAAAATTATTTCCCAATTTTTTTCTATTTGTCCACAAAAAATTTTCTCGCTTCTTATTTAAAAATCAACACCTTCATTTTTCTCTTACTTTATCTGTCATTTTAATATAATAATAATTTTCATTAAATCGTGTGTCACTTTTCTAAAGGGAAATAATTTCATGGAAGCATTTGATATGAAAATAATACTTAGAATATGGGCAAATATAACAGGTGTGGATGCTTTACAAAGAAGGAAGATCACAGGACGCGGTTGATTCATGTTTCAGAAAATTTGTCTATTTACAAGGAATGCAGAGATCAATCCAGATCCGTCTTTTGTGTGTTCAAGAACACGCACGAGATAGGCCAGACATGGCTTCAGTGGTACAGATGCTAAGCAATGAAGGCGCCCTGGCTGAAGCGAAACGTCCTGGGTTTTTCACTGCAAGAGAAGTAACAACTGAAACTTCAGTTAGCCCAAGCACCACAAGTTCAAAAAATACAATGAGTGTTTCATTGATAGAGGCTCGATATGTTAATGTAAGTTAGCTTATGCTCCATGTTATATAGTACTTGTTTCAATCTTAACTGAGTTATTCTCTGGACAATAAGGTATGTTGTGCCTTCTCTTCTGTCTTTTATCCCTTTGCATTAGATTTCTTTTTGTTGTATTATTGTCAATGTCTTATAAATGATCAACTTCTGCTAATACATCTTTGCAGGAAAAAAGTTGTTGATCCATTTAGGCGGGCAATTATGATTGAATATTGTTTCTTAATTGAGAAGTTTTGAGCAACAAGGTTTGGAAGATGATGTTTTCAAATTAATGCCAGAAATTCTCAATGTTTTGGCATGTTTTAAAATTGGAACCTTCTTTTGCATTTGATTTTATGGTGATTCGTGAACATGAAGAAATAGAGTATGTCTCATTTGCGTGGATCTACTGCACAATACACTCACTCAACAGTTGGGACTGTTTATATTAAAAAGTAAAAGTTGATTATATATGGACTCGTATACGCCATACAGGAGCAAGTGCTCAAGCATCGTACCTTACATTCGTCGAGATCCAATGTCGCGTTGTACCATGTATGCCGCGAGTTTGGCAACTTAATATCAGAATAATTCAAAAATGTATCCACACTTTCACAATCCAACGCTGTGTTTCTAATGCACCCACTCGACCTATCCCCCCTACCCCAACTATGAGGATCTTTTGGCTCAAACTTTTTCAAGCATCTATTTTCAATATTACAATTACCATGCGGCCCACAAACATTATAGATGTCTCAGTTATCCGTTGGCACAGTAAGATATATAATCCAACTTTGTTTCTGATACTCCCAAATCCACCTCTGTCTAATACCAGTATCACTCAGCATAAACCTCGAGTACACCGAGCCATTGAGGAGCTCGGTGTGATAGTACACCTCCTTCTCATCTATGGCAACACCAAAAGTGTAAATGGGATTCTTCCTCAAGGTATTGCTCCACTAAAGCTTAAGATTCCATTGCCCCGAGTTATACCTCAAAACTCCATCATCTTTAATCACATTCTGTGGATAGCCAAAAGGGTCACAGTGATAAGTAAAACTTCCTGAAGCTGGATCACCGGAAAAAAAGTGTCAGTTGGATGGTCGAAACTCTGCCACACAAAATTCTTCGGGCTATCATCGTCTGCATCCTTCAAGACGAAGTTCCCCGAGTCGAGCAGCTGTCCAACGGGGCTCTGCACAGTTCTTGATGCTTTGGTAGACCAAAAACTGACATTAGTATCATTCACAAGAACTAGAAGTCCTGATTCCATGACACTAAGCACATCTGATCCATCCTCAAGTGGATTATCTCTGTTAGCAACACACACCACGGTCCTTCCTGCTATTTTCTTGTACCAAATACCCACATAATAGTTTTTCGAATTCCCTGGACTGAAGAAGCCCAACTCAAAGTGTCCATCTGGTAAAATCAACGTGCTGGTGCCATCATCTTTGAGTATCTAAGACTTATTCAGGGTGTCTACTGTTGGAATATGTGCTCCTCGTCGATTCAGTATATTACTCGCCCAATTTCAATATTGGGTGAATAAGAAATTGAGATTTTAAGTTTGTTATAACAAAAGTGAATTATCCTGAGAATAGTCCTGAGAGGCTATCCAGAGAATAGTCCTGAGTGGATCCTAAGAGTAGTACTTAAATTAATCCTGATAGGCTATCCTGAGAATAGTACTGAGAGACTATCCTGAGAGTAGTCCTGAGAATAGTCCTGAGAATAATTCTGAGAGGCTATCATGAGTGGATCTTGAGAGTAGTCCTGAGAGGCTATCCTGAGAATAGTCCTGAGTGGATCCTGAGAGGTTATTCTCCTGAGAGACTACGTACCTTCGAGTGAATCCTGGGAGGCTACTTCAGGCCAGCTGAGATAATTAATTTCTACAGTTATAACACGTTTTAAAATTTTAAAAAACCTAATTAATGCAATTAATTCAGATATTTTTCCGGTTACGATCAAGACTATTTATGGCTCTTTATGGCCACGCTCCAACAACCATTTTTTAATACTATAAATAGTATTCTGGTGTGTTGCAAAAAATATGAACAACAAGAAATACATAAAGTTGAGTGGAAAAAATACAGATACTTTTTCGGCATTTGACACATTCCTTAGTCTTGTTTCAGCTATTTTCGTTTCTACTCCGGTGATATTTCGAACAATATCTCAGTTTGTTTTTAAGCAAGATCTTGTGCTACATCGTTGCTTTAATCGTTGTATCCTGGGAAACAAGTGTCTCATGATTCACTAGCTCAAAGAGTGAGGGGCATAATTTATTTTAAGGAAATCGTGATCTTCACAAGCATCAATTTTCTGAATTTTTGTTTTATTATTTTTGAGTCATCAGGTGCTATATTTTATACAGTCTTAAAACAAATTAGCCTTTAAGATGGTTGATATGAACCCACCCATGATGAATAATACTTTCCCAATGGCACCAACTGCTTCTTCCTCCACCTCATATCCAGTTGGTTCGACGATCTCAACACCAACAGTCCCTGCTGCTGCTCCGGTCAATATACCGGTACACCACCACGACAAACCAAAGAAATTCAGTAGGCTGAATTTCTAAAGGTGACAGCAAAAAATGCTGTTTTATTTAACAACTCTTAGCTTGACGAGATTCTTGAAGGAAGACTGACTTTTTCGTATTTTTACACGTTTTATAATCAAGCAAATCTACCCAAAAGTTGATGGGTAATTGTAGTATTGCAAGTATACGACCAAGTAGTTATCGACCTAGGATTTAGGAGTGTGATGGAGCCCCAAGGCTATGTGTCGTCATGATACTATAGTGACTAATCCGGTTTGCAAGAAATATAAACAAGCAACAATTAACTAAAAATCAAATAAAACTACCAACAAACTTCCGAGAAAGTGCAAGAGAGTGATATGCTTCGGGTGTTCTTCTTGTAATTTCTATCAATGTTTCTCACAACTTAACTATCTATCATTTGCTATGTTGGAATGATTTAAAGGCTACCACAAAACATTTGAAGACCAATCCCTTTAGAGGCTTAGGTGATCAAGCAACATGACAAGTTTCTAGGATAGTGGACACTGAAGTTCAACACGGTTACTAAACTCTAGAATCCCCCTCTCACTAAACACCCTAATCCAAAATTAAAGCACCGAGTGTCTATTAATGGTGATCTAAGTTATCTACCCCCACTCGGTGTAGTAGATTACTAGTTTAATCCAATTAATCAAACAACATTTCCCTACAAAGCCAACAAAGTACACACCCAACTCACATTGTAGCATATACCCATCATCTAAGAAATATTAAATCAATTCAATTAATCTAATCAAGATAAACACATTAATAGAAACACATAACCAATCTCATAACAAAATCAAGACAATCAAATCATGATCACATTAATTTTCATCACAAATCAAACACCCAAAGCATAAAAAAGTTAGCCCATGGCTAAAAACATCAAACTCATAATCAAAACACTAAAATAAAAGCTAAACAAGAACATTATCATTAAAGTTTAAATAAAATAACAATATCACCTCAATAGTCTTCAATAGCTTCAACACTTCAAGAAATTAAAATACGCATTAACATCTAACTAGAGATTGCAAGAGAAAACTGAAAATCCTAATTTAATATGTGAAAATGTGTGTAGAAAGAATGTGGGGAGGGGAGCTCCCCACAAACTTGGAGAACAAGAACCCTAGCCCAAGCTTCCTATCCGTATGTGTGTGAATTTCTGTCCTCCAACTCATGTTGATACTTCCTTGTTTTTATACCCAGTAAATGGGCTGGAGCCTTGAGCAAATAATGGGCCTCAACACATAAGCCCAATTTCGTTTTTTTCCAGAATTTAGCTTGACACGGTCTCTTTGTTGAATTCTCACGGCCGTGAGATTTTCTGGATTGGCCGTGTCATTTCCTTCGACACGGGTGACACGACCTCAATTCAATGACGACATATAGTGGGACGAACGAAAATGGCAACATTAGTAACTTATGGTGGGATGAAGGGAGTATTTATAATGTATCAAATATATTTAAAATCAGGGATGCAAAAATTGGGTTAGGCGGTCGCCTAGGCGCTAGACGGCTTCGCCCCAACCCGATTTTTGTGAAAACGGGCAGAATAGGTGGAAAACAGCCTAGGCGGACCTAGGCGGAAGTGAGGCAGAAGGCGGATAAAAAACGTATTTTGCTCTTTTTTTTAATTAAATTATGATTTTTTAAATTATTATCTAATTTAGTATTATTAACCTGAAGTCGTGAATTTCAATTTTCAATTGGAAAC
>JAPKLY010003741.1:0-17292 GCA_026898435.1 Prunella vulgaris | reverse complement strand
CCACTTGGGTAGACGTGTATAACTTCTTAAGCTTGACCTCAAGATGCCCATTGGTTTCTTTCAGGGCCTCAATTTCAGTGGTGTATTGAAGCACCAATTCTGAATGAGCTTTCTCTTTTGAGATCAGCTTAAGATCCCAAGCAGTTTGCTCAGCACAAAAGCGAGCTTGCCACTCAGTTTCTAGCATCATTCTTAGAGCAGTTCGCTCAATTATCAGTTGTTCCTGAGCAAGGAACAAGTCAGTATCACGAGTCTCAATCAGCGAGCTGATTACACCCTTCAGTCTTTCTACCTCCAGTGGAGCTTCATCATGCTTATTCCTAGCATGAAGTAGCTCCTCCTGAAGATGTACTAATCTGAGGGCTTCCTCAGTATCTCTTACTCTGAGAGACTCAGTTAACCGATCGTTCTTCTCACTCAGTTGTGCGTTCACATCCACTGTGTGAGTATGAGTCTCCTGCAGCCTTGAGAAGTCTACCATCAATTGCTCTAGGGCGAGTTGAAGGTCGAGTTCTCCTGCTGAATATGAGCTAAACTCAGGTGCATGATCAGGAGATGAGGCAGAAGAACATACCTCATCATCTGCCATCAGGCAGAGGTCATCATACTCCTCATCTGAAAAGAGTTCAGGAGACCGACGTCCAGGGCCATCTGAATCTGAGGAGTCCTCAGCAAGCAACGCTCTCCGGTCTGAAGCCCTGAGCTCTCTTTTGGCTCTCCGATCTTCTCGCTCACGAGCACTGAGCTCCGGACAATCATACTGATAATGTCTGGTCTTTTTGCAGTGGTAGCACTGATCTACATCAGAAGAAAGCTTCTTGTCAGTGTACCTTTTATCAGATGATTCCCTCCTGCTCCCTGATGATCTTTCAGGTTTGGAGCTGGATCTTCTGGGCTCATCCTCTCTCCTCTTTTCATCTCTGCGTCGCTCAGGCTCATTGCGATCCCTCCTGGAATCTGAACCTCTTCTTTTTTCTCTCCGGGGGCTGGATCTCCTGGGGCTGGAGTACCTGCGATCACGGGTGTCAGTATAAAATTTCTTATACCTACCGAAACGAGAGTTCAGTTTCTCGAATCGCCGTGCCATCAGGCTGTACTCCAAGGCTAGCTCATCTTTGTTCATGTCTTTCAGAGACTTGGAGCCAGATCCAGCCTCAGGCTCAGGAGTAGCTTTAAGAGCCACACTTTTTTCCTTTTCAGATGTCTTCTCCTCACTAACTTCCTCACTGACAACACCCATCTTCTTCCTCTTATCGAGGTCAAATTCCAGAGCCTTCAACTCTGAGAATAGGTGAGAGTGAGTGATGTTTGTAAGGTCCTGAGTGTTTTTCAACAAAATTACTCCTGTGTCCCATCTTTCAGGGAGACAGTTTAGGATCTTAGAAGACACCTCCCTCTTGGGAAACTCCTTCCCAAGGGTTGCTAGCTCGTTCATCATCTTAATGAACCGATCTTCCATCTGATCGATGGACTCTCCCTCTAGCATCTTGAAAGCCTCAAACTTCCTGATAGCAAGATCTCTCTTGTTCTCCTTGATCTTTTCTGATCCTTCACTCATCTCCCTCAGGGTATCCCAGATCTCCTTAGCTGTCCTCAGATGCATAAGCCTGACCGAGTTCTCGTAAGAAATGGTGTGGAGTATAATGTTCTTGGCAACATTATCCAGTCCGATTTGCTTAATCTGATCAGAATTAAGCGCGGACCTCTCCACTTCTTCATCTCCGGCGGCTGGAACAGGGACATTGCCAGCAACAGGCCAGGTCGTCTGAAGATTTCTCATAAATCTGATCTGGCCATGCTCGATCACCTGAGGCATCTGATCATGGATAGAGTAGAGATGTACGAGTACCCTGAATTTCCAATAGTCATAGTTGTCAATAGAGAATTCAGGAAGATTACCCTCGAGGCGTTTTGAACCGGATGCCATGATATGCAGTTTTTCAGAAACAAAATCAGTTCAGTAGACCACCAAAAGTTTCTCCTCAGAAACTGTTGGTAAGCAAAGTCAGTGATCTTTTGAACCACTGCTCTGATACCACTTGTTGGTCCCGAAATGAGTTAAATCAGTGTATGGGGGGGGAATACACTGATGTCAAATTTTTCTGAAAGACTCAGAAAAATGCTCTAACGCACTCAGTCAGGATTCCCTGAAGTACTCAGTACGCTGAAGGTCCACAGGGACAGCAGGGACGGTTCAGTAACGAGTAAGATAAACTGAGTGTGAGTAATGTGCTCGGAGGCTCAGTAGAGATAATAAAACTACTGACTACTCAGAAGCGAGTCAGTAGGACCACTATCTCAGTGATCCAGAGTACGTACGGAAAGTGATCCCTTAGATTCTACTCGTTTTAGTTTCTGAAAACATTTTCTCTGAGTTGCTTAGTAAATTAGTGGTTAAGGCTGAGTGCACAGTATTCAGATTCAGGATGATTGATTCAGTCCTGAGTTTAAGAACAATGCAGTATGTTCAGTTTAATATGATGACATTTATGATCCTGAACAGAACAGTAAATCAGCACACAGGGGACTTTTTAACGTGGTTCGGAGATAACCAACTCCTACGTCCACGACCTGATTTAATAGGAAGCTATCCTCAAAACCCTGAGGATAGGTACTTGGGTTTTACGTGTCAAGGGACACGAGTAGCCAACTTCCTCTCATAGGAACTGACCCCTGGGCGTTTTACATGTCCCAGTCCTTCTAACCAACCGATCTCACACCTTGAGTGGTTTGGTATTCTGGTTTCCAACTAAGATAGCTCTAGCAATACAAATCAATGCTAAATAATAGAGCTATCGATCTAAGCAAATACAGAGTGAATCCTACTACAACACTAGGGAAATTTAATTGCAGAGTGTTGTTTATGATATGCTTTGTGTTCTTGGATTCTTGAGAGTTTTCTCTTGGAAATTTCCCGTTAACCTTGAATGGGTGAAAGGTTCTCCATATTTATAGACAAGATTCAAAATAGATCCGTTGGAGGAGATCAAATCGAATCTTTCCTATTTTAGGTAGATTGCATGCTAGAAATACTGTTTGACTTACCCGCCATGCTTATTCTGGCAAGTTGTCACATCACCTGTAACTTTTTGAGACGCATTAAATGCCGCATTAAATGATGCGTAGACTCCGTGCATGCATGTCGAAAGATCATTGGCTCTCCGCTATAACAGCTAGTTGACCTTCAGACATTTGTCCTTCCTCGTACATTCAATGCTCTGAGTCTCTTGTTAATAACTCAGTCTGAACGTGTGTCTTAATGGAGTCTTACTGACATTCTTTTTGTCTCTTGTCCCATAGCATAAATAACCTTTTGCTTTGGACTTACATGATTCAGGTGATCTGAACCACAGCCTGAGTCAGGGCCTATGTGCATTCAGCACAACCTGATAGGTTATTCAGCTCAGTATGTGTTACCTTTTTGCTTCGGACTTACAGGATTCAGGTGAACTGAACCAAGGCCTAAGTCAGGTCCTATGTGCATTCAGCACAGCCTGATAGGTGACACTTACTCTTCACTGACTGACTTCTGTCCTGAGCATGCTTAGTGTACTCAGTAGAAACATCAGCCAATGGTACTTTAGGATTGACTTCAGGATGAATCAGCAGGCTTCGATCTTCAGCTTCAGAACAGACAATCTTCAGCGAGACTGACTGACTCCTTCAGGATGGTTTACACTTCAGACTTCAGTAAATTGGGTCGACTCCAATATTCTTCAGTCTTCAGCATGGTCCTCCTGTACCGAATTACTAACCTAACTATCCTGAACTATTTTATCCTGAACAGCTATACTTAGGCAAATTCATCAGGGTTTTGGGATCTAATCAAAATACTTAGATTGTCCCAACATTAACACTGTGCACTCAGCCTTAACCACCAGTTTACTAAGCAAACTCAGAGAAAATGTTTTCAGAAGCTAAAAACGAGTAGAACCTAAGGGCTCACTTTCCGCACTCACTCTGACTCACTTAGATAGTAGTCCAACTGACTTGCTTCCAAGCGGTCAGTAGGTTTATTATATCTACTGAGCTTCCGAGCACGTTACTCACACTGAGCTTATCTGACTCGTTACTGAACTATCCCTGCTGCCCCTGTGGACCTTCAGCATACTGAGTACTTCAGGAAATCCTGACTAAGTGTGTTAGAGCATTTTTCTGTATCTTTCAGAAAAATTTGACATCAGTGTATTCACCCCCATACACTGATTATATTCGTTTCGGGACCAACACCGTGTCATCTACTTGGTTATGTGTGAGCCTAGATATGCTTGATTATGTGTTCGATAAACATGGACATCTGTGCTTTTCCTGTTTTACTTCAATGTTATTTTGTGAATGGGCTCAGTCGGGGACTGTCCATTTTACCCCTATTCATCCAAGATTTGAGATGAAGGAAGTTCAACAATGGTCTCCCATTTATGAAATATTACAAGAAAGCTGTGGAAGCAGAGAAGCTAAGATCGAAGGCAGACAGGGAAGTACAGAGATGGAGATGAACAACGATAGTGACAGTGATGCCAGTACCAGCTCAATTGATATGTGGGAGAAAGAGAAGGAGGAACCCGAGATAATTATCATTGATGATGATTAAATCGGAAACAAAATTATGTGTTTATCTGACCTATATATGTATTATGTGCCTACATGACACTTACTATTATATGCAAAGTATATGTCTAATATGAGCTAGATGTTTTGAATGAATAGTATATTTTGAATGTAATATTTGTGGTATAAGTATATGAAATATATGTTGTGGTTATAATTATGTAAATTAATTATTACTAATAAGCTTGTTACTGATTAGAACCATGAGTCGTAGGGGGACCAGAATCGAACTAGAGATGAACGGTGACTTAGCATCAGTATTAAGGGAATTAGTTCAACAGTTAGGTCATCAAGGCCAATCATCCCAAACATCTGCACCACCTCCAGTCCAAAACCATGAGAATAAGATTAGTCAGTTTAAGAAGTTTAGACCTCCAAACTTGACCGGGAAAGAGAATCCGATGGAAGTAGAGAATTGGATTCGAAGTATAGAAAAGATATTCACTTATCTTGGATGTATGGATGAACAGAAGGTTTCATGTGCTATCTTTCAACTGACTGAAGATGCAGATTATTGGTGGGAAGCTCATTGTAGGACAATGAAAGAGGAAGAACGAACGTCAGTTACCTGGGAGAAATTTGTTAAGGCATTGGTAAAAAATTACATACCACAGTCATTCTTGGATAAAAAAGAAACTGAGTTCTTACAGTTGAAGCAAGGAAGTATGACGGTTCAGGAATATGAAAAGAAGTTCAATCAGCTAGGACGTTATGCTTCTCATTTGGTGGATACAGATGAAAGAAAGGCTAAGAAGTTTGTACAGAACCTTTGTCCGGAAATCAGCACTATTTTAGCAGCACAAGATATTAAGTCTTATGCTGAAATGTTTGAGAAAGCACAAGCTGTTGCAGCTCGTATGAAAATAGAAGAAGTGAGAATGCCCGAACCACAACAGAATAAGAGAAAATGGGTCGGTACAAAACAAGGGAAAAATTTTAAGCAAGTCAAGAAAACAGTGGCAGTACCACAACAACAGAGGCCACCTAAGTGCAGCAATTGCGGAAAAGAACATTTTGGACAATACCTAAAAGGAACAGGAATATGTTACAAATGTAAAGAACCAGGACATCTCATAACTGTGGGTCCAAGGTTGAAGGGACAATAGAGGATGGCACCTGCCCGAGTATTTGCCATGAACCAACAGGAGGCAATGGAAAATCCAGAAGTGATGGCAGGTATGTTTAAAGTATCCCAAGTACCTGATTTTACACTATTCGATACTGGTGCTACGCATTCATTTATTTCTAGGAAAATGTTTGAACAATTTGAGACTGCTCGTATTATGGTAGAAGGAGATTTCCTAGAAATAAACATTCCCTCTGGTACTACGATACAATCCTTAGGATTGTGTAAAAACATGATGATTGATTTTGAACATGCTTCACTCCCGGCAAATCTACATATGGTAGAAATGAAAGACTTTGATATTATCTTGGGAATGGATTAGCTTATGGCTAATCATGCTCTCATCAAGTGCCAAGAGAAAGAAATATCGGTACAAGGACCAGAAGGTGTGAATTTTACACTATATGGTGCTAGAATTGGAATTATACCTAAGGTGATTTCAGCGATGAAAGCTCGAAAGTTATTAAGAAAAGGAGAGAATACGGCATTTCTAGTAAGTATTGTAGCAACGAACTCCGGTGGTCCAACATTGGATGATATGCCAGTAGTATGTGAATACAAGGATGTATTCTCAGATGATTTACCAGGACTACCCCCAGATCGCCAGTTGGAGTTTACTACTGATTTAATACCTGGAGCAGCGCCTGTTTCGAAAACACCTTACAGAATGGCACCAAAAGAATTGCAAGAGTTAAAGGTACAATTACAAGAACTATTGGATAAAGGTTTCATTCGATCGAGTGTGTCACCATGGGGTGCACCAGTGTTATTTGTGAAAAAGAAAGATGGATCGTTGAGGATGTGCATTGATTATCGGGAATTAAATAAGCTTACCATCAAGAACAAATATCCACTTCCCAGTATCGAAGACCTATTTGATCAGTTAAGAGGAGCCTGTGTATTTTCTAAGATTGACTTGAGATCAGGATATCATCAAGTGAAGATTAAGGAAAGTGATATTCCAAAAACAGCGTTTAGAACTCGATATGGTCACTACGAGTTTGTAGTGTTACCATTTGGACTTAGCAATGCGCTCGCTATTTTCATGGATTTGATGAATCGAGTATTCCACCAATATTTGGATCAGTTTGTGATCATCTTTATTGATGATATTCTAGTATATTCAAAAAGTCAGGAGCAACATGCAAAACATCTTCGGATTACGCTGGAAACTCTAAGAAATGAGAAATTGTATGCTAAATTCAAGAAGTGTGAGTTCTGGTTGGATAAGGTTGTATTTCTTGGACATACGGTTTCGGCTTTAGGAATAGAAGTTGACCCAGCAAAAGTAGAAGCTGTAAACCAATGGAAGACACCAACCAATGTAAAAGAAGTCAGGAGTTTTCTTGGATTAGCAGGGTATTATCAAAGATTCATTGAAGGATTTGCTCGGATTGCAAAACCCTTAACTCAGTTGACTCGGAAAGATACAAAGTATGAATGGACAGAAGAATGTGAAAGAAGTTTTTAGGAATTAAAGCAAAGACTAACAACAGCCCCAGTTCTTACAATTCCTGAAGGTACGGAAGGATTTACAATATACAGTGATGCTTCTAAACAGGGATTAGGATGTGTGTTTATGCAGAATGGAAAAGTAGTGGCGTATGCATCAAGACAATTGAAACCACATGAGCAAAATTATCCTACACATGATTTGGAGTTAGCAGCAATTGTTCATGCGCTCAGGATTTGGAGGCATTACTTATACGGAAATAAATGTCAGATTTACACAGATCATAAGAGTCTGAAGTATATCTTCGAACAGAAGGAGTTAAACATGAGATAAAGAAGATGGTTGGAGTTGGTAAAGAATTATGATTGTGAGAAAGTATACCATTCCGGAAAGGCAAACGTAGTAGCCGATGCTTTGAGTCGCAAAGAAAAGGTCAGAATCAATACTTTGGTAGTGAAACCAACCTTGAAAGAAAGGATAGCAAAAGCTCAGTGTGAAGATACATTCTTGGAAAAGATGAAACAGAAAATCAAGGAAGGAAAAATGAAGGAGTTTTCGACACAAGAATATGGTACTCTAGTATGTCAAGGAAGAATATGTGTACCAGAAAAAGAAGAACTTAAGAAAGAAATATTAGAAGAAGCACATTGTACACCATATTCAGTTCATCCTGGAGGAACCAAGATGTACCAAGATTTGAAGAAGGTATTTTGGTGGAAAAATATGAAGATGGACATTGGTAATTTTGTGCAAAAATGTTTAACCTGTCAACAGGTGAAAGCTGAGCATCAAAGACCATCAGGATTGTTAAAACCACTTGAGATTCCGGAATGGAAATGGGAAAATATTACGATGGATTTTGTGTAGGATTACCCAAGTCAATGCAAGGGAATGAAGCTATTTGGCTAATTATTGACAGATTGACCAAAACGGCACATTTCTTACCAATAAAGATGACATTTACGTTTGACAAGTTGGCTCAGATTTATATCAAAGAAATTGTCCGGTTACATGGAGTTCCAATTTCTATTGTGTCAGATAGAGATTCACGATTTACATCAAAATTCTGGCACAGTCTTCAAGAGGCAATGGGCACTAAATTGGAGTTTAGTACAGCCTTTCACCCCCAAACAGATGGTCAATCAGAACGAACAATTCAAACTCTGGAAGATATGTTAAGAGCTTGCATTATTGATTTTGGAGGAAGTTGGGAAAGATATTTGCCTTTGGTAGAATTTGCTTATAACAACAATTATCATAATACAATTAAAATGGTACCATACGAAGCATTGTACGGAAGAAAGTGCAGATCTCCACTGTGTTGGGATGAAATTGAAGAAAAGAGGTTACTAGGACCGGAATTGATCGAAGAGACTACTAAGGTAGTAAAGAAAATCAAAGAAAGAATGCAAGCAGCTCAAAATAGACAGAAAGCATATGCCGATAGGCGAAGGAAAGAATTGAGCTTTGAGGTCGGAGACAAAGTATTTTTAAAGGTATCACCAATGAAGGGAATTTTCCGATTCGGGAAAAGTGGAAAGTTAAAACCCAGATACATTGGACCTTATGAAATTTTGGAACGAGTTGGGGATTTAGCTTACAGGGTAGCATTACCACCAGCCTTGGCAGGAGTACACAATGTATTCCATATTTCTATGCTTCGGAAGTATATACCTGACCCTACCCACATAGTAAACCAACCTGAACTAGAAATAGATACCAACCTAACCTATGAGGAAGTTCCTATAGCCATACTTGACAGAAAACTTCATAGATTGAGAAATCGAGATATTCAAATGATTAAGGTCCAGTGGAATAAACATGGAAAGGAAGAAGCCACTTGGGAAAGAGAAGACGAAGTCTTTACAAAGTATCCCTACCTTAGTAATTACGGTAACACTTAAAATTTCGAGGACGAAATTTATTTTAGGGGGTAGACTGTAATACCCTAAGTTTCTATGTCCATATTTGCTTCACTAAATATTTTGTGATCTTCAATGAGCTTATATGACACATTTATATTTGAATTTATGCATGGGCACAATTATATGTTTAATTGCTCGATACTTGCTATTAATTTATTATTTGCTCGATATATGTTTATTCTTGAGATTTTAGAATTTTTATATGCTCTTTATTTGTCTCTTAAAGTATTTAACTTAAGATTAAATGTAGTTTTTAATTTTAGTAATTTATTCATAAGATATAAGTGATAAAATGAAACTTTCCTTAAGAAACAATTTGTGTAATGTTTACTTAATATTTTATAGAATTATATATAGACTTTGTAATTAATTTAGAACCTTAAGAGAGCTTTATTTCTAATATATTTTATGATTTTAAGAAAGTCAAAATTATTACATAAGCCATGACATAAGCATGACCTAAGTGATAACCTAAGCATTACACATCACCTCCTTAAACCTCCTTACCTGGAGGTTAAGTAGAAGGTTTTAGAAAGATTTAGAAGCCTCAAGACTTGTCCTAATTTACCTATAAATAGGGCTTTACATCTTCACTTTTGAACCATGAGAAAAACACACAAACATACATACTAACCGTGAGTTTCCAAGGAAGAAGAGGAGAAGAGATTTCAATCCATCAACACTTAGGTAAGCTTCTTAACTTCATGTTTAAGTGATGATTAAGATAGGAGCATGATTAGGTTATAGGAAATTAAGAAAGAGATGATAGAAGTTTGAAATCAAGTGATTGTGATGTTATATAATGTTCTCTTCATGTATTTCGTGTTTTAATTCATTCTTTCACAAGGTATGAGCTTAAAAATGTTTATTTATGAGTTATTTATGTTCATAACTTGGAAAACATGAAATTGTGTGAATAAATTTGAAGTTATGTTGAGATGATCATCATGTATGCATAAAAAACGAAATCTGGACCAAGTTTTGTTTAAAAATTCATTCTGACCGATTGATGCAGTGAAAAATTCTGAAAATATTTTATGTGATAATATACTGATTATCAAAATTAGGTTTAAAATTTAGTAGCTATTGGAGTAATATTAGATTTTTGGTGATTTTTCAAAGATGAAATAGGTTTTTCGAACTCTATAACCAAATAGTAAAAGTTTCCTAGGATTAAAACATAATTGGTTAGGTTTTTATAAAAATTCAAAGTACAGTGATAAACTACATAAAGTTGGGAGTTTATAGTTAAAATTTCAAAGGTATTGGACTTATGATTGATTTATGGTGAATTTTCTATGTTAAGGGGTCAGAAATTGTTACTAGTTTGTTCTTCGTAAAAATTGTAGCGTTTAGTAAGGAATTTCAGAAATTAAAAATTATGGTATTAAACTAAATTAAGTTGTGTTTATGTGGATAAAATTTTAGAATTTTTGGGAAAGTAGTTTATTTTATATGAATTTTTAATTGATGGTTGCAGAAACTAAAATTATGTACAAATTGTTCGAAATAGTCCGTTTATATTTTACGGTCGATATTTCTTTAGGACATGTTATTTGATAATTATACATGCTTAATTGATACTTATGATCTTTGATACAACTTTTGAATATGTATTGAGACTAAAATTGAAATTTTATGTGTATATCATATGAAAGATGTTGATATGTGAATTTCATGATTTATTTAAAAGTGAAGGGATAAGTAACAAATTTTCTATCCTTAAAATTTTCTTGTAGGTTCAAATCTACAAGGTGGGGAATCACTTCACTCTTCACAGAGTGTTACTTTTATTTACAATTGCATTTATTAAATGTTGAATGTTAAATATTTGAGTCTGACCCTCTATCGACTGGCCTCTGAGTTTGAGATAGTCCACCTAAATGGTGGCAACTGAGATAGTCCGGTCGCCCCGGCACCACGGGTTGGTCGCACCACCCAGAGAAACCCGGTGAAATTCCGGGGGCTCACATGTTATAAACATTGATGTTTTAATTTGTGCAATTGTCAAGAGATTCACCACTAAGTGTTTACAAACACTTATCCCTTCTACTTTTAATTTTTTACAGATGCTGTGGATCCCGACGTGGGCGAACTCGGCAGGCAGTGGCTTTTTGCTTTATATAAACGCTATTTGCAAAAATTTAAGGCTACGGCCGTACTTATTTTAAGCCTTCCGCTGTATAAACTTGTGGCGTATTTTAATACTCTATATATTATTTAGTAGCATTCCTACTTGTGCCACATCACATTTTTGTATTATTTAAGTGGGGATGTTACAGGTGGTATCAGAGCAGGTTCGCCTGTTATAAGAATTTTTAAAAAAGTGTGTGTGTTTTAAAATTTTAACAAAACAGCCACACCGAGGTCATTCTCCACGACGGGATCAGGTAAGTGTTTCATAAGTGCTTAATTTTGTTGTTTATATGAAATTGTGATTAATTTTATTTGATGAATTATTAGAATTATATGTTATATTAAACTAACGAATAAAAATTTGTTGTTAAGAATGGAACATGTACGAATAAATATGAGGATTTAGGAGCTTATATTGGAGAAATAATGTCACAGTATAAACATGTGCTAGCAAATGGACATTACATGGATGATGACTATTACTGTCATCTACTTTTGGATACCGTGTGTTGGGACAATCTGAGTGTTTTGATTAGATCCCAAAACCCCTGATGAATTTTCCTAAGTATAGTTGTTCAGGATAAAATAGTTCAGGATAGTTAGGTTAGAGATTCAGTACAGGAGGACCATGCTGAAGACTGAAGAATATTGGAGTCGACCAAATTTACTGAAGTCTGAAGTGTAAACCATCCTGAAGGAGTCAGTCAGTCTTGCTGAAGATTGTCTATTCTGAAGTTGAAGATCGAAGCCTGCTGATTCATCCTGAAGTCAATCCTGAAGTACCATTGGCTGATGTTTCTACTGAGTACACTAAGCATACTCAGGGCAGAAGTCAGTCAGTGAAGAGTAAGTGTCACCTATCAGGCTGTGCTGAATGCACTTAAGACCTGACTTAGGCCTTGGTTCAGTTCACCTGAATCCTGTAAGTCCGAAGCAAAAAGGTTACACATACTGGGCTGAATAACCCATCAGGCTGTGCTGAATGCACATATGACCTGACTCAGGCCTTGGTTTAGATCACCTGAATCATGTAAGTCCAAAGCAAAAGGTTATTTATGCTATGGGACAAGAGACAAAAAGAATGTCAGTAAGACTCCATTAAGACACACGTTCAGACTGAGTTATTAACAAGAGACTCAGAGCATTGAATGTACGAGGAAGGACAAATGTCTGAAGGTCAACTAGCCGTTATAACGGAGAGCCAATGATCTTTAGACACGCATGCACGGAGTCTGCGCAGCATTTAATGCGGCATTTAATGCGTCTCAAAAAGTTGCAGGTGATGTGACAACTTGCCAGAATAAGCATGGCGGGTACGTTAAACAGTATTTCTAGCCTGCAATCTACCTAAAATAGGAAAGATTTGATTTGATCTCCTCCAACGGATCTATTTTAAATCTTGCCTATAAATATGGAGAACCTTGCACCCATTCAAGGTTAACAGGAAATTTCCAAGAGAAAACTCTCAAGAATCCAAGAACTCAAAGCATATCATAAACAACACTCTGCAATTAAATTTCCCTAGTGTTGTAATAGGATTCACTCTGTATTTGCTTAGATCGATAGCTCTATTATTTAGCACTGTTCTGTATTGCTAGAGCTATCTTAGTTGGAAACCAGAATACCAAACCACTCAAGGTGTGAGATTGGTTGGTTAGAAGGACTGGGACTTGTAAAACGCCCAGGGGTCAGTTCCTAAGAGAGGAAGTTGGCTACTCGTGTCCCTTGGCACGTAAAACCCAAGTACCTATCCTCAGGGTTTTGAGGATAGCTTCCTGTTAAATCAGGTCGTGGACGTAGGAGTTGGTTATCTCCGAACCACGTTAAAAAGTCCCCTGTGTGCTGATTTACTGTTCTGTTCAGGATCATAATTGTCATCATAATAAACTGAACATTCTGCATCGCTTTTCTATTCAGGACTGAATCAGTCATCCTGAATCTTAACACTGTGCACTCAGTCTTAACCACCAGTTTACTAAGCAAACTCAGAGAAAATGTTTTCAGAAGCTAAAAACGAGTAGAACCTAAGGGCTCACTTTCCGCACTCACTCTGACTCACTGAGATAGTAGTCCAACTGACTTGCTTCCAAGCGGTCAGTAGGTTTATTATCTCTACTGAGCTTCCGAGCACGTTACTCACACTGAGCTTATCTGACTCGTTACTGAACTGTCCCTGCTGCCCCTGTGGACCTTCAGCATACTGAGTACTTCAGGAAATCCTGACTAAGTGTGTTAGAGCATTTTTCTGAGTCTTTCAGAAAAATCTGACATCAGTGTATTCCCCCCCCCATACACTGATTATACTCGTTTCGGGACCAACAATTTCCCCCTTTTTGATGATGCCAAAACTCTTAAGCAAATTCCTATTCATCTATACAATCAACTGACTTAGTCAGTGAGAACAACTCAGTACCACCTGACAAACTAGGTACTTAGTCTATAAGATGAAAACAAGGAATGGGTTAGTACAGTTCTTGATAAGGATTCAGAAAAGTAGATTCAGGAGTCAACAAGAAGTTGTACTCAGGAAAAGTAAATAACTTCATTGATTGATAAGAAAATACAAGTATCCTGTAGCTATTACAAAATTTCTGAACAACTAGCTCCTGAAAGATTAAGGAGGTTTTTAATCTTCCCAGTACAGGACGAAGCCCAGTGGATTATGGGTTTGGGAATGAGAAGGACTTTCTCCAGTCCTTATGTGATGGGGAAGTCGTCCTGAAGTTGGGCCTGAATAAATCTGTCCTGAGGACTGAAAACCGCCACTTCTTCGACCTGACAAGTCAGGGAGTGATTGGGATTGCTGGAGGATTGGAGCAGATCTCCAGACCAAAGCTTTACACGATGATGGCAATCTCGGACGCCTCTCTGCACAACTTTAACTGGGAGGGTTACTTCCTCCAAATGCTGGTGGCTGAGACCAGCAAAATCAAGTACTCGCCAGAGGGGCAGACGACTTTCGAGGCCAAGATGCACTTTGGCACCAAGATTTCTATGCTCTTGGAGACCCTGGATCTCGGTGATGTGGATCAGGCCCAATCACTCGAGATTCCAGCAAAAATCAATCTCTTCAGAGCTTACTCCAATGATGCTGGTACCAGGAGAAGGCCTCGGACTCAGAAGAAGAAGGCTCAGGCGAGCATGACTGAAAGAGTCAAGGCTCAGGCAGGCAAGTCTTTTGAGTCTGATACAGCAAAGCCAGCGGAGGATAAATCAAAGCCCTCAAGACCCAAGCAACAAAAGCTGAAATTTCTCTACTCAGGGTCAGCAGAGCGAGAGAAGAAACTCGTGGAAGAGCGAGAGAAAAAGCTTGTGGAAGAGAGAGCTGCTGAAGAAGCTGTTCAGCATGCAACTCCGGAGAGGGAACCAGCTCAGGCGCAGGACATTCTTGAAATTGCTCCCATTTCATCTGTTCCGGATGTTGTATCCCCTGATCCCAATCAACTGATCCTTAACATCGCTCAAACTTATCAGAATTTGGATAAGGTGGAGCCCGCTCAGGAAGGAGGAGTTGAGCAGGAGGCTGCTGAACCAGTTCAGGCTGAAACACCATGGCCGTTCCCTGCGCCCGATGTAAATATTCTTTCAGACTTTGAGATAGTAGCAAGGGGAGCGGCAGCTGAAATGGTGGAAAGGAGATTTCCAGATCTCACTGAAGCTCAGAAGGTGGCAGTTGTGCAACTCCGCACTTTTGCCATGATCAGAAATGCTACATGGTCTGAGCTCAGTCAGCTAGGAGAGTTCAGAGGTTGGGACTGCATTGCAGATTTAGAAGCCGCCCTCTTTGATCATTTTGATGTAAACTCTCTACATCAATTGATTAAGATGGTGGATTTTATCAGAACGGTCCACCGAACCTATCCTGAGCCTGAACCTCAGAATGCTGAAGAAGAGAAGGGAGAGGTGAAGGCAGCTGAGCAGGAGGTGGTAATGATTGTTGATGATGATCAGCAAGGTGGCACTGAGGGAGTCAGTGCACCGGCCAATGAAGCAATCCTGGGACCCGGGATTGCGGAGGCTTCAGGAGAGGGTCCACCAGGCATGGCCCGAGTTAGAGGAAAATGGACTACACCCGAAGTAATTTATCTTCAGAATTCCTCACGAGCTCTTGGCAATCTGCACAGGAGAGTCATCCTCGTTGAGCGAAAAGCTAGTAGGGTTGGTTCGAATTCTGAATTGCTGAACAAGAAACTGAACAACCTGGACCGTGACCTGAATGATATGGCCACTGATATGCATGCTGCAATAGATCTCCTTGGGGAAGCTCGGACTAAAATCAATGTAGACCTCACTGTTATTTCTGAGCAAACCAAGGATGCCATTCAGAACTTCAATCAGATGGTTTCAGATGTGCAGACTCAGCAGGAGACTAAGCTTGCCAATTTTCTGGATCAACAACTGTCTGAAAAAGTTGATCAACTGGTTGATGAGAAGTTGGTCAAGTTGAAAGCTGAACTGAAGGAGGAACTGCTGAGTGAAATGTCTGAACAGGAGAAGGATGCAATTGCCACTGCCCTGAACAATCGGATGATGAGCTTTGAAGGACGGCTAAAAGCTGAGCACAATTCAGCCGTCGACAAGCTAAGTGTTGGCCTGAGAGGGATGGCCAGGCAGATTGGGCAAATGCAGGGGAAGCAGACTGAGATGGATGGTCAGTTTACACTTTTGGCGGAGTCAGTGGATGAAGTTGTCAAACGGATAAATGACGATGATGCCAAAAAGGGGGAAGAAGGGAAGAAGCAGACTGCCATTACTGGTAAAGCAAAGAAGAAAAACTTCCCCCCTGAACTGATAGCGGCGGAAAGGAAGAGGACAAGGTCCGTCGCTGCCATCGAAGCTGCTGAAGGTTCAGAGCCGAAAAGATTGAGGTCGTCTAAGGACCCCGCTCTGGAGCCTTTGTTCAAAGAGATGGAGGAACATATGCAAACTGAGCTGACCACTCAGAAGAAAATGATGATGACTGAAGCTGAAAAGATAGCAAAGATGAAGGAGATTTCGCTCCTCAGTCAGATCCAGCGCCTAAAGGAGTCCAATGAGTATCTGACTTCGCAGGTTCTGAAGAAGAAATCTGTATCTTCTGGATCTCGGATGAAGACTCAGAGGAAGATTGTGGTCAGTTCAGATCAAAGTCATCCTCCACTGAAGTTTGTGGAAGACTTCATTCCGATAGAGTTGTTGGAGGTATGGATTCAGATCCGGAATAGGTGGGCCTACCTATTCTACGTGGTGGGGTTATGGGACGATCTGACTGAAGAAAAAGACGTCATACTCCATCACTGGATGGCACAGGAGCATCCTGATCTCTGGGCTGAAATCATCAGACATGCTGACACTGAAGGTGTAGAGATCGCTCCTCCGGAATTCATCAAGTACCCTCCTCCACTCTTTAGGAACTCCAAGCAACTGGACCGGAAAGTAATTTCTGAAGAAGTCGTCAGAGTAGGACGAGCTGCCGGGGCCATTGCTGATCGGAACAGGATGAAGCAGGTCCTGAACCGGGTACTGGAAATGTATGAAATTCCACTAACTGCTTGGAATAAGGATGAAGACTAGATCAGGAGCTAGTTGTTCAGAAATTTTGTAATAGCTTCAGGATACTTGTATTTTCTTATCAATCAATGAAGTTATTTACTTTTCCTGAGTACAACTTCTTGTTGACTCCTGAATCTACTTTTCTGAATCCTTATCAAGAACTGTACTAACCCATTCCTTGTTTTCATCTTATAGACTAAGTACCTAGTTTGTCAGGTGGTACTGAGTTGTTCTCAGTGACTAAGTCAGTTGATTGTATAGATGAATAGAAATTTGCTTAAGGGTTTTGGCATCATCAAAAAGGGGGAAATTGTTGGGACAATCTGAGTGTTTTGATTAGATCCCAAAACCCCTGATGAATTTGCCTAAGTATAGTTGTTCAGGATAAAATAGTTCAGGATAGTTAGGTTAGAGATTCAGTACAGGAGGACCATGCTGAAGACTGAAGAATATTGGAGTCGACCCAATTTACTGAAGTCTGAAGTGTAAACCATCCTGAAGGAGTCAGTCAG
>JAPKLY010003740.1:523-17295 GCA_026898435.1 Prunella vulgaris | reverse complement strand
ACTGAACCAAGGCCTAAGTCAGGTCCTATGTGCATTCAGCACAGCCTGATAGGTGACACTTACTCTTCACTGACTGACTTCTGTCCTGAGTATGCTTAGCGTACTCAGTAGAAACATCAGCTAATGGTACTTCAGGATTGACTTCAGGATGAATCAGCAGGCTTCGATCTTCAGCTTCAGAACAGACAATCTTGAGCGAGACTGACTGACTCCTTCAGGATGGTTTACACTTCAGACTTCAGTAAATTGGGTCGACTCCAATATTCTTCAGTCTTCAGCATGGTCCTCCTGTACTGAATCTCTAACCTAACTATCCTGAACAGCTATACTTAGGCAAATTCATCAGGGGTTTTGGGATCTAATCAAAATACTCAGATTGTCCCAACAATTTCCCCCTTTTTGATGATGCCAAAACCCTTAAGCAAATTCCTATTCATCTATACAATCAACTGACTTAGTCAGTGAAAATAACTCAGTACCACCTGACAAACTAGGTACTTAGTCTGTAAGATGAAAACAAGGAATGGGTTAGTACAGTTCTTGATAAAGATTCAAAAAAGTAAATTCAGGAGTCAACAAGAAGTTGTACTCAGGAAAAATAAATAACTTCATTGATTGATAAGAAAATACAAGTATCCAGAAGCTATTACAAAATTCCTGAACAACTAGCTCCTGATCTAATCTTCATCCTTATTCCAAGCAGTCAGTGGAATCTCGTACATCTCCAGTACTCGGTTCAGGACCTGCTTCATCCTGTTCCGATCAGCAACGGCCCCAGCAGCTCGTCCTACTCTGACGACTTCTTCAGAAATTGCTTTCCGGTCCAGCTACTTAGAATTCCTAAAGAGTGGAGGAGGGTACTTGATGAATTCCGGAGGAGCGATCTCTACACCTTCAGTGTCAGCATGTCTAATGATTTCAGCCCATAGATCAGGATGCTCCTGTGCCATCCAGTGATGGAGTATGACGTCTTTTTCTTCAGTCAGATCGTCCCTTAACCCCACCACGTAGAATAGGTATGCCCACCTATTCCGGATCGGAATCCAAACCTCCAGCATCTCAATCGGAATGAAGTCTTCAACAAACTTTGATGGAGGATGACTTTGATCTGGTCTGACCACAATCTTCCTCTGAGTCTTTATCCGAGATCCAGATGATACAGATTTCTTCTTCTGGACCTGAGAAGTCAGATACTCATTGAACTCTTTTAGGCGCTAGATCTGACTGAGCATCGAAATTTCTTTCATTTTTGCTATCTTTTCAGCTTCAGTCATCACCAATTTCTTCTGAGTGGTCAGCCCAGATGACATTATTTGTTCCTCCATCTCCTTATATAACGGCTCGAGAGCCGGATCTTCAGAGGGTCTCAACTTCTTCATATCTGAACCTTCAGCAGTTTCGATGGCGGCTACGGATCTAGTCCTCTTTCTATCCGCAGCCTTCAGTTCAAGGGGAAAGTTTTTCTTCTTAGCTTTACCAGTAGTGGCAATTTGCTTCTTCCCTTCTTCCCCCTTTTTGGCATCATCGTCATTAATACGTTTGACAACTTCATCCACTGACTCCGCCAAAAGATTGAACTGACTGTCCATCTCAGTCTGCTTCACCTGCAATTGCCCAATCTGCCCTGCCATTCCTCTCAGGCCGATACTGAGCTGATCAATGGTTGAATTGTGTGCAGCCTTCAGTCGACCCTCGAAGTTTTCCATCCTTGTGTCTAGGGCAGATGCAATTTTCTCCTTCTCCTGTGCAGACAACTCCCTCAGCAGGTCCTCCTTCAGTTCAGCTTTTAGCTTGACCAACTTCTCATCAACCAGTTGATCAACCTTTTCAGAGAGTTGTTGATCCAGAAAATTGGCAAGCTTAGTCTCCTGCTGAGTCTGCACATCTGAAACCATCTGATTGCAGTTCTGAATAACATCCTTGGCTTGCTCTGAAATGACAGTGAGTTCTACATTGATTCCAGTCCGAGCTTCCCCAAGGAGATCAATCGCTGCATGCATATCAGTGGCCATATCATTCAGGTCATGGTCCAGTCTGTTCAGTTTCTTGTTCAGCAATTCAGAATTCGAACCAACCCTACTAGCTTTTCGCTCAACGAGGATGACTCTCCTGTGCAGATTGCCAAGAGCTCGTGAGGAATTGTGAAGATAAATTTCTTCGGGTGTAGTCCATTTTTCTCTGACTCGGACCATGCCTGGTGGACCCTCTCCTGAAGCCTCCGCAATCCCGAGTCCCTGGATTGCTTCATCGGCCGTTGCACTGACTCCCTCAGTGCCACCTTGCTGATCGTCATCAGTAATTATCACCACCTCCCTTTCAGCTTCCTTCTCTTCTCCCCTCTCTTCAGCTTTCTGAGTCTTAGGCTCAGGATACGTTCTACGGACTGTTCTGATAAAATCCACCATCTTGATCTGATGATGTAGAGAGTTTACATCAAAATGATCAAAGAGGGCGGCTTCTAAATCTGCAATGCAGTCCCATCCTCTGGACTCTCCTAGCTGGCTGAGCTCAGACCAAGTAGCATTTCTGATCATGGCAAAAGTGCGAAGTTGCACAACTGCCTCCTTCTGAGCCTCAGTGAGATCAGGGAATCTTCTCTCCACCATCTCAGCTGCCTCTCCCCTTGCAACTATCTCAAAATCTGAAAGAATGTTCACATCGGGCGCTGGGAAAGGCCATGGTGCTTCAGCTTGAACTGATTCAGCAGCCTCTTGCTCAACTCCTCCTTCCTGAGCAGGCTCTACCTGACCCAAACTCTGATAAGTTTCAGCAATGTTGAGAATCAGTTGGTTGGGATCAGGGGATGCAACCTCCGGAACAGATGTAATCGGCACAATTTCAAGAACAGCCTGCGCCTGAGCTGGTTCCTTCTTCGAAGTTGCATGCTGAACAGTTTCAGCAGCTTGCTCTTCCATAAGCTTCTTCTCTCGCTCTTCCACGAGTTTCTTCTCTCGCTCTGCTGACCCTGAGTAGAGAAATTTCAGCTTTTGTTGCTTGGGTCTGGAAGGCATAGATTTATCCTCCGCTGGCTTTGCTGTATCAGACTCGGAAGACTTACCTGCCTGAGCCTGGACTTTTCCAGTCATGCTCGTCTGGGCCTTCTTCTTCTGAGTCCGAGGTCTTCTCCTTGTGCCAGTATCATCGGAATAAGCTCCGAAGAGATGGATTTTTTCTGGAATCTCGAGTGATTGGGCCTAATCCACATCACCGAGATCCAGGGTCTCCAAGAGCATAGAGATCTTGGTGCCGAAGTGCATCTTGGCCTCAAAAGTTGCCTGCCCCTCTGGCGAGTACTTGATTTTGCTGGTCTCAGCCACCAGCATTTGGAGGAAGTATCCCTCCCAGTCAAAATTGTGCAGAGAGGCATCGGAGATAGCCATCATTGTGTACAGCTTCGGTCTGGAGATCTACTCCAATCCTCCAGCAATCCCCATAACTCCTTGACTTGTCAGGTCGAAGAAGTGATGGTTTTCGATCCTCAAGACTGATTTATTCAGGCCAGATTTCAGGACGACATCCCCATCGCACAGGGACTGGAGGAAATCCTTCTCATTCCCAAACCCATAATCCACTGGGCTTCGTCCTGTATTGGGAAGATTAAAAACCTCCTTAATCTTCTCCCGGATGTTGAGAGTGACCCATCGCCTGATCATCTCCTCCTCACCATCCTTTCCCTTTTCACAGGTGGTCAAGGGAATATAAGTTTCCCACTCCTGGGAGTCCTTATTTTGCGCCATCTTCAGGTAGAAGGCAGCAATAAGTCGTGGGTGGAGCCTCTGTGGCTTTGCAGTGATGAACTGCAGAAGACCTGCATTATCAAAAAGCTCTGGTACAGGCAAAATGTCGGGGTTATTGGAAGAAAAATCCCCATAGGGCTCGTAATGTATTTCGTTCCTTAAATGGAAAAGATTTCCAAAGAAGGTATCGGCAGAAGGTGAAGCCATGGAAAATTTGAAAGAATTGAAGAGAATCGGGTTTTTAGAGAAAGTAAGTTAAGAAAATATTGGGTGCATAAAAGTTTTAACAACATGATCTTCTCTTATTTATAGAAAAAAAAATCGGTTTTAATCGGACGGTTTAGACAATAGTGACCTATGAGATTCAATGGACAAGATTGAGCAGTAAAAAGCATTTACCTTTTCGGTTTTTCAAAAGTAATTGGTCAAATTTTATCGAAAACTGTTCCCGCCCACAGTGCATTAAATGCACATTAGAGCATGTACGTATATAATTCAAATAAATTGAATTAAATAATAACCGAATATTAAAACGAATGGCTGGGATCATTTGGCAAATTAAATTGATTTGACAATACAGCAAACAGTAAAAGGATAATGCACGCAATATCAGATGACTAGACAAAAGTCAGGAAACATACCAGTCAGTCAGATATGTATTCTGACTGATACCACTTATTGCACTATCAGGGTGACAAGCCCTGAGTTCAGTGTCCTGAATCTTAGTCAGTCTATACTGATCATCCATTTTATACTGAATGTTCCCCCTACAACCATTCACATTCTCTCTGGGATTCCTTCACCCTGAGTCCATATGAGTTATTCCCCTTGACCTTGTGCATTCTTATCATAGATTCAGACTGAATCACTTAAGCCTGGGTCAAGGAGTCCTAACTCTACTGATAACTCAACAAACCTGGTTTCAGGCAAAGCCTTAGTCAGGATGTCAGCTCTCTGTTTTTCAGTAGGGACTCTCTCCATCCTGATGTCCTTCTTCTCAACATGATCTCTGATAAAGTGATGCCTGACGTCTACATGCTTACACCTTGTGTGTAAGACTGAGTTTTGGGATATGGCAATGGCACTATTATTGTCACAATAAATTGGGACTTCAGTGGCCTCTATTTGGTAGTCTCTCAGTTGTTGTTTCAGCCAAAGAATCTGAGAACAACAACTGCCTGCCGCCATATACTCAGCCTTAGTAGTAGACGTTGCAACACTGGTTTGCTTTTTAGAAAACCAAGAGATCAGTTTACTCCCTAGAAACTGACATGTGCCTGTAGTTGATTTCCTATCAAGTCTACTGCCTCCATAATCAGCATCTGAATATCCAGTCAGTTCTAGGTTGTCATCAGAGGGATACCATAGTCCTAAGTTGACTGTACCTCTCAGGTATTTCAGAATCTTTTTGGCACTCTCTAGATGACTCTTCTTTGGATCAGACTGATACCTTGCACAGACTCCAACTGCATAAGTGATGTCAGGACAACTAGCAGTCAGATATAATAAAGATCCTATCAGTGCCCTATATTCAGTCTGATTTACTGAGACTCCTTCTTTGTCAGGATCCAGCTTCTTATTTGTGTTCATGGGAATGCGTGAGACTCTGCTGGACTGAACTCCAAATTTCTGAATCAAGTCCCTCGCATACTTGGACTGATTAATGAAAATTCCGGAGTCAGTTTGCCTGACTTGGAGACCCAGAAAGAAATTCATTTCTCCCATCATTGACATCTCAAATTTCCCAGTCATCAGCTTGGAAAATTTCTCACAAAGCTTCAGATTAGGAGATCCAAATATTATGTCATCCACATAAATCTGAACCAAGAGAATGTCTTCCCCTTTGGTGATCCGGAAGAGGGTCCTGTCCACTGTTCCTTTCACGAACCCGTGGTCTATCAGGAATTGGGATAGTGTATCATACCAAGCTCTCGGAGCTTGCTTCAGGCCATAAAGAGCTTTCTTCAGGTGGTATACTTTATTACCAACTTCGAATCCAGGAGGTTGCTCAACATACACCTCTTCATTCAGTACACCATTCAGAAAAGCACTCTTTACGTCCATCTGATACACTTTGAATTTCTTGAATGTTGCATAAGCCAGAAACAACCTGATTGCTTCTAATCTTGCGACTGGAGCAAAGGTCTCATCATAGTCGATACCCTCGGCTTGAGAGTAACCTTTTGCTACTAGCCTGGCCTAATTTCTGACAACAACATTCTTCTCATCCCTCTTGTTCTTAAAAACCCACTTGGTGCCAATAACATGTTGACGCCTAGGTCTTTCCACTAACTCCCAAACCTGATTCCGCTCAAACTGATTGAGCTCATCCTGCATGGCTAGGATCCAGTTGGGATCAGCTAGAGCTTCTTCTATGCTTGTAGGTTCCTGATCACTCAGGAAGCAACAAAACATAGCGCTTTCACCAAAGGACAACCTCGTCCTGACCCCCTCATTGATATCCCCAATGATATCAGCCAATGAGTGATCATCTAGCCATCGCCTCCTGCTGACTGGAGCACTAGGAGCTACTGACGTTCCATTGCCTGATCCTGAAACATTAGTCTCAACAATAATAGGCAAAGAAGCGGAACGAGCAAGAACAGGAGATACTGAGTCATTTCCTGAGGGTTGACCAATATCAAAGAAATTGTTTCCCCCTACAGTGTTGGACTCAGTAACTGTCTCAGGTGCAGAAGCATCATCACCGACAGTACGTACCTCAGGTTGAGTCTGTCCTTTCGTCTGAGACTCAACGTTTTCCGAGGTAGGGGCTTGCTGAGGGTTGGCCTGAAGTCCATCCTGATCTTCATCATCATCATCCCATCCCTTGGGAGCACTGACAAGTTTGATCTTGAATTCAGGATTCTTCAGACTCAGCCTTGTTACCCTTTTGGTAATTCCCTCAGTATCAGGACTTGGAACCTGTTTCCTATGCACTGATGCAGTCTCATCAAACACAACATGAGGTGTTTCCTCCACACAAAGGGTCCGACAGTTATACACCCTGAAAGCTTTACTGACTGAGGAGTATCCTAAGAAAACTCCCTCATCAAATTTGCTATCAAAGGCTTTCAGCTGGTCTTACCCATTGTTCAGGATGAAACACTTACACCCAAAAATATGGAAATAAGAGATGCGAGGTTTCCTCTTGTTCCAAGTTTCATAGGGTGTCTGAGCATGTTGTTTGTTCAGCATAGATCGGTTCTGAGTGTAGCAAGCAGTGTTGATTGCTTCAGCCCAGTACTTCTTGGGCAGTCCTGATTCAGCCAACATGGTCCTGGCAGCTTCCTTCAGGGTTCGATTCCTTCTTTCAGCTACCCCATTCTGCTGAGTGGCCCTAGCTGCAGAAGTCTCATGAGCTATACCATGGTTAGTACAAAAGTTAGTTATAATAGAGTTTATAAACTCGGTTCCTCGATCTGATCGAATCCTGACAATGCTCTGACCCTGTTCAGTACTCAATTGCTTGAGTAACTCTGGAAGCTTGACCTGTGTCTCCTTTTTGTTCAACAAGAAAATAAACCATGTGTACCTGGAATAGTCATCAACAACAACAAGAGTATATTTCCTACCATTTATGCTGACAGGAGTTACTGGACCAAAGAGATCCATGTGCAGGAGCTGAAGCACTCTGTTAGTAGAGAAGGCTTCCTTCACCTTGAATGGGGCTTTGGTTTGCTTGCCTTCCTGACATGCTCCGCACACGTGGTCTTTGCTAAAAACTTCATTAGGCAGACCATCTACAAGAGAGAGTCTAGAGATTTTGTTAATAATCTTGAAGTTTAAGTGACTCAGACGTTTATGCCAAAGCCAACTGAGCTCAGAGGAGCTCTTAGCGACCAGACAGGTTTCAGGAGGGCTGCTCTTGAAGTCAGCAAAATATACATTGCCCCTCCTGACACCTGTAATCAGAACCTGCAGTGTAGATTTGTCCTTCACAAGACACATATTAGATGTAAATTCTACACTATATCCTCGGTCACAAAACTGACTAACCGATAGCAAGTTATGTCTCAGTCCTTCAACATATGATACATTCATTACACGGACAGAGTTAATAACAAGGGTTCCAAATCCTCTGGTGAAACCCTTAGAGTTATCACCAAAGGTTACCTGCGGGCCTTCTTGAGCTACATAATCCTGAAGGAGATCACGAAATCCGGTCATGTGCCTGGAACATCCTGAGTCCAAGTACCAGTCCTTCATCAGATCCTCCTTCTTCTTCTTGTAGCCCGCAGCGACCTGAAAAGAATCAGGCCTCAGTTACCCATCTAGTATTGGGTCCTACTGAGTCAGCCATACCCTTCGGGATCCAAATTTGTCTGACAATTCTGACAGCATCAGAAGTGTAGACCTGTTTCCCTGAAATGTCAACATACACAGTTCTCTTCTTCCTTTGTGCCTGGGAAGTTGAGGGTGTATGGGTGTCAGCCTGAGATACAGGAGCCCTATATTGATTTCTGGGGGTGGGCCTCCTGTTCCTCCTTGGCCTGGGTGCATTGGGCTGAAGTCTGTCCTGAGCAGGAGCAGCTCGGGCCTGACCTCTTGGCACATGAGGTCTGGCCTGAGTGTTATCAGAGTCAGGTCTCCGTTGCCTTTCAGAAACCACCTGGTTTGTCCTTCTTCTTAGAGAATTGGGACGCTCCTGATGGGCTCTGTGCCCTGTCTGAGGAGTCTGAACCTCAGTAGTCCTAGGTCTTGCCTGAGGTCTCCTTTGTCCTGAGTTCTGTTCTGAACATTTCTAGGCGGGGCCTGAGAAGTGCTAGGAACAAAATTCTTCCCAATTTGAGGATTCCTAGGCTGGGCCTTGGAGTTCCCTTGGTCTGTCTTCCTAGACTCAGGATGAGAAACTTTGACCTTTTCCTTAGGTTTTTGTCTTGGTTTCTCAGTCCTTTGCCTGACAGGTTCAGCAGGCATTTTCTCCTTCCCTTTGCCTTTATTCTGATGAGCAACACTTAAGCTCTTGTCATCAGTTAGGGCAGGGACAAACCTTTTCTGAGAGTTGCTCCCTGAAGCACCTCTCTTCTTCTTGCCCTTTGGGTCTTTTGTGGCATCATAGCCTAACCCAGCTTTAGCACCATCAGTCAGCTGAGAGAAATTTGTCAACTCATCAACCACTTGGGTAGACGTGTATAACTTCTTCAGCTTGACCTCAAGATGCCCATTGGTTTCTTTCAGGGCCTCAATTTCAGTGGTGTATTGAAGCACCAATTCTGAATGAGCTTTCTCTTTTGAGATCAGCTCAAGATCCCAAGCAGTTTGCTCAGCACAAAGGCGAGCTTGCCACTCAGTTTCGAGCATCGCTCAATTATCAGTTGTTCCTGAGCAAGGAACAAGTCAGTATCACGAGTCTCAATCAGCGAGCTGATTACACCCTTCCGTCTTTCTACCTCCAGTGGAGCTTCATCATGCTTATTCCTAGCATGAAGTAGCTCCTCCTGAAGATGTACTAATCTGAGGGCTTCCTCAGTATCTCTTACTCTGAGAGACTCAGTTAACCGATCGTTCTTCTCACTCAGTTGTGCGTTCACATCCACTGTGTGAGTATGAGTCTCCTGCAGCCTTGTGAAGTCAACCATCAATTGCTCTAGGGCGAGCTGAAGGTCGAGTTCTCCTGCTGAATCTGAGCTAAACTCAGGTGCGTGATCAGGAGAAGAGGCAGAAGAACATACCTCATCATCTGCCATCAGGCATAGGTCGTCATACTCCTCATCTGAAAAGAGTTCAGGGGACTGGCGTCCAAGGCCATCTGAATCTGAGGAATCCTCAGCAAGCAACGCTCTCCGGTCTGAAGCCCTGAGCTCTCTTTTGGCTCTCCGATCTTCTCGCTCACGAGCACTGAGCTACGGACAATCATACTGATAATGTCCGGTCTTTTTGCAGTGGTAGCACTGATCTACATCAGAAGAAAGCTTCTTGTCAGTGTACCTTTTATCAGATGATTCCCTCCTGCTCCCTGATGATCTTTCAGGTTTGGAGCTGGATCTTCTGGGCTCATCCTCTCTTCTCTTTTCATCTCTGCGTCGCTCAGGCTCATTGCGATCCCTCCTGGAATCTGAACCTCTTCTTTCTTCTCTCCGGGGGCTAGATCTCCTGGGGCTGGAGTACCTGCGATCACGGGTGTCAGTATAAAATTTCTTATACCTGCCGAAACGAGAGTTCAGTTTCTCGAATCGCCGTGCCATCAGGCTGTACTCCAAGGCTAGCTCATCTTTGTTCATGTCTTTCAGAGACTTGGAGTCAGATCCAACCTCAGGCTCAGGAGTAGCTTTAAGAGCCACGCTCTTTTCCTTTTCAGATGTCTTCTCCTCACTAACTTCCTCACTGACAACACCCATCTTCTTCCTCTTATCGAGGTCAAATTCCAGAGCCTTCAACTCTGAGAATAGGTGAGAGTGAGTGATGTTTGTAAGGACCTGAGTATTTTTCAACAAAATTACTCCTGTGTCCCATCTTTCAGGGAGACAGTTTAGGATCTTAGAAGACACCTCCCTCTTGGGAAACTCCTTCCCAAGGGTTGCTAGCTCGTTCATCATCTTAATGAACCGAGCTTCCATCTGATCGATGGACTCTCCCTCTAGCATCTTGAAGGCCTCAAACTTCCTGATAGCAAGATCTCTCTTGTTCTCCTTGATCTTTTCTGATCCTTCACTCATCTCCCTCAGGGTATCCCAGATCTCCTTAGCTGTCCTCAGATGCATAAGCCTGACCGAGTTCTCGTAAGAAATGGTGTAGAGTATAATGTTCTTGGCAACATTATCCAGTCCGATTTGCTTAATCTGATCAGAATTAAGCGCGGACCTCTCCACTTCTTCATCTCCGGCGGCTGGAACAGGGACATTGCCAGCAACAGGCCAGGTCGTCTGAAGATTCCTCATAAATCTGATCGGGCCATGCTCGATCACCTGAGGCATCTGATCATGGATAGAGTAAAGATGTGCGAGTACCCTGAATTTCCAATAGTCATAATTGTCAATAGAGAATTCAGGAAGATTGCCCTCGAGGCGTTTAGAACCGGATGCCATGATATGCAGTTTTTCAGAAACAAGATCAGTTCAGTAAACCACCAAAAGTTTCTCCTCAGAAACTGTTGGTAAACAAAGTCAGTGATCTTTTGAACCACTGCTCTGATACCACTTGTTGGTCCCGAAACGAGTTAAATCAGTGTATGGGGGGAATACACTGATGTCAGATTTTTCTGAAAGACTCAGAAAAATGCTCTAACGCACTCAGTCAGGATTCCCTGAAGTACTCAGTACGCTGAAGGTCCACAGGGGCAGCAGGGACGGTTCAGTAACGAGTCAGATAAACTGAGTGTGAGTAATGTGCTCGGAGGCTCAGTAGAGATAACAAACCTACTGACTGCTTGGAAGCGAGTCAGTTGGACTACTATCTCAGTGAGCCAGAGTACGTGCGGAAAGTGAGCCCTTAGATTCTACTCCTTTTAGTTTCTGAAAATGTTTTCTCTGAGTTGCTTAGTAAATTGGTGGTTAAGGCTGAGTGCACAGTATTCAGATTCAGGATGATTGATTCAGTCCTGAAGTTAAAACCAATGCAGTATGTTCAGTTTAATATGATGACAGTTATGATCCTGAACAGAACAGTAAATCAGCACACAGGGGACTTTTTAACGTGGTTCGGAGATAACCAACTCCTACGTCCACGACCTGATTTAACAGGAAGCTATCCTCAAAACCCTGAGGATAGGTACTTGGGTTTTACGTGCCAAGGGACACGAGTAGCCAACTTCCTCTCTTAGGAACTGACCCCTGGGCTTTTTACAAGTCTCAGTCCTTCTAACCAACCGATCTCACACCTTGAGTGGTTTGGTATTCTGGTTTCCAACTAAGATAGCTCTAGCAATACAAATCAATGCTAAATAATAGAGCTATCGATCTAAGCAAATACAGAGTGAATCCTACTACAACACTAGGGAAATTTAATTGCAGAGTGTTGTTTATGATATGCTTTGTGTTCTTGGATTCTTGAGAGTTTTCTCTTGGAAATTTCCCGTTAACCTTGAATGGGTGCAAGGTTCTCCATATTTATAGGCAAGATTCAAAATAGATCCGTTGGAGGAGATCAAATCAAATCTTTCCTATTTTAGGTAGATTGCAGGCTAGAAATACTGTTTGACCTACCCGCCATGCTTATTCTGGCATGTTGTCACATCACCTGCAACTTTTTGAGACACATTAAATGCCGCATTAAATGCTGCGCAGACTCTGTGCATGCCTGTCGAAGGATCATTGGCTCTCCGCTATAACGGCTAGTTGACCTTCAGATATTTGTCCTTCCTCGTACATTCAATGCTCTGAGTCTCTTGTTAATAACTCAGTCTGAACGTGTGTCTTAATGGAGTCTTACTGACATTCTTTTTGTCTCTTGTCCCATAGCATAAATAACCTTTTTGCTTTGGACTGACATGATTCAGGTGATCTGAACCACAGCCTGAGTCAGGTCTTATGTGTATTCAGCACAGCCTGATAGGTTATTCAGCTCAGTATGTGTTACCTTTTTGCTTCGGACTTACAGGATTCAGGTGAACTGAACCAAGGCCTAAGTCAGGTCCTATGTGCATTCAGCACAGCCTAATAGGTAACACTTACTCTTCACTGAGTGACTTCTGTCCTGAACATGCTTAGTGTATTAAGTAGAAACATCAGACAATGGTACTTCAGGAATGACTTCAGGATGAATCAGCAGACTTCGATCTTCAGCTTCAGAACAGACAATCTTCAGCGAGACTGACTGACTCTTTCAGAATGGTTTACGCTTCAGACTTCAGTAAATTGGGTCGACTCCAATATTCTTCAGTCTTCAGCATGGTCCTTTTGTACTGAATCTCTAACCTAACTATCCTGAACTATTTTATCCTGAACACTATACTTAGGCAAATTCATTAGGGGTTTTGGGATCTAATCAAAATACTCAGATTGTCCCAACATAACCATTTTCTGTCAACTTTAGAAGCACGTGGCCGAGGTAGGGGTAGAATAAGTGGAAGAAATGGTCGAGGTGGGAGGAGTACTTTGACCCACAAATGAATCTAACAACAACGTAGATGAAGATATTTTTGCATCACAAGCTAGTTTTGACATTTTTTCATCACAAGAATGCATTGTATTTTAGACTTATTTTTATTAATCGATTTATTTTTATTATTATTGAATACTGCTATGGAAAATTAATTTAGATCCTAAATGAAAATTTATTTTAATAAATTATTTTTCGAAAAAAGTTAAGTTAATCGGATAGAAATTTGAATGAGGGAGTGAACTCCAATTTTTTGAAAATTTGTCTATTTCCAATGCAAACACATGCTCTAATTCATTATTACTTTCATTTATCACAAAACATTATGAGTAGAGATTATCATCCAAATTCTGGACATCCAGAATCTAGGATAATTAGGCGTTAATTTTCCCTCCTTAATTACATTTAGGCGGTAATATTCCCTCCCTTATATAATTAGGCGGTAAATTTCCCTCCATTAGTGCTAATGGCGCCATTTTCTCTCTCCCACTCCCCCACATCTCTCCTTTTAATGCTTGACACTTCTTTTCATGATATTACCGTTAATTAAACTCCATTAATTATTATTCATCTTGCAAGCTAAACCACAATATTAATTATTAAATATTAATTCATGATATTACTGTTAATTACAGAAGATTCTTAGCATAATTTACGTTAGTGTTACTCCATTAATTCGAAATATTCTTAGCATATTTTACGTTAGTTAACTAAACCACATAATTTTTTTACGTTATACAAATTTTTACGTTTTACAAATTTTACTCGAAATATTCCCTACATATTTTACGTTATACAAATTTTTTTTTGCAAGTTAAACTAATTGATATTATCATGTCAATATCTTCTCGCTTAAGAGAGTTATTCGGAGAAGATGAAGATGAATATTTGTATAGAGATTCGGATGGAATGCAACTCTCTAATCAGGAGAATTCAATTGAAGATGTTTCCATACATGACGAAGCTCCTCTCCCTAATGCTTCTGGTGACAGCAATGTTCCAGTGGGAAATGTAGAGGAAAATGGAATCATTGTTGAACCTGGCAGGTGTTTTAGTAATATTGATAATTTATTTGAAGCTTATCAAGAGCATGCACGATGTAAGGGTTTTAGTATAGTGAAAAGAACTAAAAATGATAGATATGATCGTATGATATGTGATAGGAGTGGAACCTCAAGGGCACAAAAGTGTTCGAAAAAGGTAGATTGTAAAGCTCGACTGAATGCCAAAAAACTAGAAGATGGGAGTTGTATTGTTACTTCAATGGTTAATTAACACACACATGAAATCGATCCTACATTTTCGAGTCTAATGACGGCTCATAGGCAATTGACAGTGAACATGAAGAGGCAGTTGGAAGCTAATGATATTGCAGGTCTACGACCATGTAAAAATGTGAGACTATGCGAGGTTCAATGTGGTGGACCACAATATTTAGGTTGTATTCTAAAAGATTGCCGAAATTATATTGAGGAGAGAAAGAGATTGAGGCATGGTGAGGGAGATGCCGAAGCAATTCACAACATGTTTGCTAGACTTCAACTGAAAGATCCTAACTTCTTTTATTTGATGGATATAGACTCTGATGGTAGATTGTGTAATGTGTTCTGGATTCATCCAAGATGTAGAGCTGCATATAGAGAATTTCATGACGTCTTGAGTTTTGATACAACATATCTTGTTAATAGGTATGAAACCCTAGCAATGTTTTTTTATTTAACTTAATTTGTTTATATTTTTTTAGTACTTTGATTTAATTTATTTGTTCATTTAGGTACAAGATGCCATTTACATCAATTGTTGAAGTTAATCACCATGGTCATTCAATATTGTTAGGATGTGCTTTGGTAACACATGAGGATGCCGAATCATTTAAATGGTTTTTTCGAAATTGGTTTCAAGCAATGGATGGTATTCACCCTAATGCTATCATTACAGACCAATGTGAAAGTATTAGGAAGGCAATTAGGGAATTGATGCCGAACACTATCCACCGTTTTTGCATATGGCATATTCTTTCAAAGCTCCCAGTAAAGTTCAAAGAAGTTCCCGATTATCATCCATGCATTACTGAATTCAAGGGGATTGCTTATGACAGCCTTAAAATTGAAACTTTCGAGTCGACGTGGGCTGAATTTTTGGAAAAATACAATTTGGAAAATAATGAGTGGTTGAAAGAGTTGTACAAAGAAAGGTAAAACTGGGTTCCAGTTTACTTGCATTATATTTTTTTGGGCAGGAATGATTTCTACACAAAGGAGTGAGAGCATGCATGCATAATTTGATGAGTTTGTTAATTCGAGGAGCACTCTCAAACAATTCATGGAACAATACGACATGGCCATTGGAAATAAGATTCAGAAGGAGTTTTTTGCTGACTATACATCTAAGACCAAGGAAATCAAATGCTTAACAACTTTTCGTAGGGAAAACCAATTCCAGAAGGAATACACTAATTCGATTTTCTGCCTCGTTCAAGATCAAATCAAACGTATATTTTATTGTCATATTGTTCCACCAACCGAGGAAGAGGCTGTTGAAGATGAAAACACCATTGGCAGGATTGAAAAATTCAATGTTTTGGAGAGAAGCATTTTGAACAACTACTACCACAAGGAATTCACATACACGGTTGAGTGGAGACCTAATGGATCATATGTTAACTGCAATTGTAGGAAATTTGAATTTAAGGGGATATTTTGTTGTCACGTTATGAAAGTGTTGGCTCAAGAGAACATTGAAACAGTGCATGAGAGATACTTGTTAGATAGGTGGAAAAAAACTGTCCACCGGCCGCATTCAAAGTTTTTTTTCGCTGGAGGATACCTCCACATGACCGATGAATTCAAAAAATTTCAAGAGGTCGAAAAGTGTTTTCAAGAGTGTACAGATGTGGCAATGGGGAGTGTGGAGAAGATGTCTTATATTAAAGAGGGATGCATGCAGATAAAGAATGATATCTTAAATTGGGAAACACGCGATGCACGGGAAACACACAATAGTGATAGTATGGATGAATGTGGTACAATTTTATTAGATCCAAATGTTGCAATACCAAGAGGGAGGCTGAGGGAGAGAGATATATTCGACATATGTCAGCTGTGGAAATTGCAACTAGAGGTCGTAGATGTGGAAGGGGTAGACCTCCACTTTCGAGTCGAGGCTCACCTGGGAGGTGAGGCTCACAAGGAAGAACTGGAAATTCGCATGAGAGGGCAGCATCACAAAGAAAGGTTGGAACAGTTAATGTATCAAATAATGCTCTACCATTCGACTTGAATGAAGATGTTAATGAATCAAATGGGAGTTTTATTTTTTAACTTTATCTTTATTTTTTATATTTTTGTATGATCTATTTTATTTTAATTTATAAACTATCTTTGTTTTTTATATTTTCGTATGATCTCTTAATGTATAACATGTCTTTGTTTTTAATATTTTCGTATGGTCAATTGAAATGGAGTGAAGCTTGCATATACATTAGCCATTCATTACACTAGTGAAAGCATGCATATGTAAAAGTGTCCATCATTGTTTGCATTGGAAATGAAAAAAACATTTAGTGAAGACATGCATATGTAAAAGTGTCCATAATTACTTGCATTGGAAATAAACAAAATATTTAGTGAAGCATGCATAGAATATTCATGTGGCACATTAATTGATAGAGATTCATCAGTATTTTTATTGGTAACATGCAAGAATGAGATATGCTAAATAAAACTTCAAAATTAAGATACTAGTAGAGATATACTAAATAAATTTTGTTCGAAAAAAACTTCAAATTAATATACTAGTAGAGATATACTAAATAAATTAAAAAAAAAATAGAAGTAAAAAATCTTCATTAATAATTCAAAAAAATTAATATACTAGTAAAAAAAGCTTCAAATTAATATCATTTCCTATAATATACTAGTAAAAAATCGAAGTAAAATATCATTTCCTATAATATACTAGTAAAAAATCGAAGTAAAATATCAAATTAATATACTA
>JAPKLY010003739.1:0-17318 GCA_026898435.1 Prunella vulgaris | reverse complement strand
TGTTCGATAGATAATGCTACCATACTATCTTGAAAAATAGAAAAAAATTTTAAACTTTAGTTGAAAAGAAAGAAAGTGTCACAACAATTGCTAAGGATAATATATTAATAATAGACTCCGGAAGAGCTTCGATAATCCTCTCAATGGGTATGGAATTAATAATAAAAAATGCATTATTATTTCCTCAATCTAACCGTATTCTCTCAATTTTAAATATATTAGAGCCAATGACTATCACATTGAAACTGATACTGAGACTAATAGTGAATATCTTTTGATGACTCACTTTCAAGATTGTCGAAAATATATGTTGTCCAAAAACTTCATTCTTTTTCGTCCAGATGGTATTACATGTACATCCCACCTTCTAATCTCCATATAGCATTGAATTTAAAATTTCATGATCCAAATTCATTCAAATTATGGCATGAGCGGCTAGGTCATCCAGGACAAAACATGATGCAACAGATTTTATGTAATTCTATTAGTCATAATATAACAAATAACAAAATCTCTTCTATTGACGAATATATTTGTGATGCATGTGCAAAGGGTAAACTCATAGTACGAAGAACTGAATCTCCCAATTTTCTTGAACGAAATCATGGAGATATTTGTGGATCGATAGATTCGGCTTCCAAACCATTTCAATATTTTATGGTCCTAATTGATGCTTCCACATGGTGGAATGATGCTAGTTTATTATCCACCCACAATACTGTTATTGCAAAATTTATTGCAAAATTTATTGAACTCAAATCTCAATAAGATTATCTAATAAAATCATTTCGAATGGACAATACTGGTGCATTCACCTCGAAGACATTTAATGATTTGTATGTCATTGAAAATTAAAGTGAAACATTCAATCTCTCGCGTTTATACTCAAAATGGTCTAACTGGATCATTAATCGAACATATCAAATTAAGTACTAGACCATTACTATAAAATACCAAATTACCCATTTCATATTGGAGGAGTGCAATTTTACATGCATCATCTCTAATTCAAATCCGACCAACTGCATATCACGATTACTTTCCTTTAAAACTGGTGCGTGGAAAATAATCTTTTTCATCTGCGTGTATTTGGTTGTGCAGTGTATTTTTCTATATCACTTACAAAGTGTACCTAAATGGGCCCACAAAGGAAACTACTTATATATATAGATTTTGTATCTCCTTCAATTGTGAAATACCTAGAACCTTTGATTGTGGATCAATTTACGGTCCTATTCGCTAACTGCACATTTTATGAAGATCATTTTCTAGCATTATGGGGAGAAAAGAATTCAAAATTAAATGTGTTGATCTGGCGAACTAACACCATTGACATGTGGATAATTAAAAGGTTTGGCAGGTCGTCGGGACTCATCTAGATCCGCGGAAGTGCGGAGCTCGCCCGCATGGGGGCGGCATATCTGCATGGCTCGCCCAAAGGAGCTCGCTCCTATCCCCGTGAAGATTCTGGAGCTCGCCCCAAGCTCGCCTCCTGTCTCCTTGAAGACCTCGCCGAGGTCCATCATCGCACGACGCTGGTCAATCACGCAAGGCATTGGCTCGCCCAAACCAGTGAAATCCACCTTCGTACTCGCCTAGGAGCTCGCTTGTTGGTCGATAGGACCCCGATGGCACGCTCTTTTTTCCTTCGTCCGGTTTATCCACAAGGGTGGTTTACGGCGAGGTTTTTAATGAGGCCCATCTAATCCAAGGCATTGTAGTAGGACGAGGCACGATGTAGGGAGCAGTGTGAGGGACCAGGACGAAGGTTACGGACCTTCGTCCACACCGGAAGCCAAATAGGCTCATAAGGTGCCGTCTCACACTCACACACCTATAAATAAGACCTCTCTTGTACTATTCACACAATTCTCACACAATTAATACAATCACTACTGTAATATTTCTCTCTCTAAACTCTCTCCCTCCCCAAGAACATAAAATCACAAGATTATTGTTTGGTAGAATTAATCCGTTATAAAGAGCCACATAAACAAACACCGATTAAGAAATTCTATCAACAATTTGGCGCTAGAAGGAGGGGCCCCGAATCTGAAAAATTAAAAAAATTTAAGAACAAAAATTTAGGGTTTGTTTGAAGATTTGAAGATTTGAAGGTGTTCTTGATAAAACTCAAGAACACTTGAAGATACACATACATCTTCATCCCTTGAACGAAGAACCCAGATTTCCGGACAAAAACCCGAATTTTCGGATTCCACGAAATTTGCCAGGGATAAGTTTTCAAACTCGTGCATTTACACGAATAAACCGAATTTTGGATAATTCGTCACACGCAAGGCTAGACGAAAACTTGCACAGCTCCACCTAAGCTGGACGACCACCACACCGGCGACCTCCACCACTCCGGCGACCTTCCTCCACCCCGGCGACCTTCAGCAAGTTACCCCCTCCGAAATCCGAAAATGGCTAACACTCGAGCCGCCAAAGGACAGGCCTCCGCAGCCGCGGGAAGGTCCAAAGGAGGTGACCAGAACCAGGCCGAGGTGGAGACCTCACGCCAGGTGGTGGAGACCTCACAACCACCTCCCCAGAAGAGCACCGCAGCTCCGCGACCTCCTCGAGTTGCGGTGACCCAAGAAGACTTGGCCCCCGCCCTGAGGGACCTGGCCAGCAACCCCGACGAGCTCCAACGCACCATCGCGACATTACAAAGGTTGCAGCAGAGGCAGCAGGACGAGCTCACCCTGGTACCCAGGCGAGCTCCAGCTACCGAGGCTCGGGAGCAGACCAGGCCCACCCAGGGCACCCAAACCAGGGGGGTTACAACACCCTCCCCACTGAGCAGGAGGCTAGCTCGGCACAAGCTCGCCAGCGTAGGGAGAGGACCGGTACGGCCAGGATGGTGGAGGAGGATCCCACTCCTTACACAGCAAGGGAGTCGGCCTACATCGGGGCATCTGGCACCCACCAGTCACAGAGGAGGGAAGTCCTCCAAGGCCGCCTGGGCCCGAGATATGAAGAGAATGAGCGTACGGCGGCCCCAGCTGCGTCTCACGGAGACTCCGACCAGCAGCCACGCAGATCGGCCCACGAAAGGTTGAGGAGGCCCGCCACTGACCGGCTAGGCCCCGTGGCGGACGTCAATTCCAGCCCGCCACTGAGAGGTCACCCCAGAGTGAGGCACCTCGGGGACGTACGTCCGCGAGACGCATGACCTTTGAGCAGCCTCTGCCGGAGGTGACCCGAGATGACGAGCTGGCCTCACTGAAAAAGGCCGTTGAAATGCTACAAGCACAAGTAGCAGCCAAGTCTGGCTGACTCAACGACTCTCCCCACATCTCCATTGGCACCTGCCATCCTCCGCGCACCGGTGCAGAAGAAAATTCAATTCCCGGTGATGTCCGCATACGAAAGCGAATCAGACCCGAAAGTCCACCTGGCCAAGTACGCGGACTTCATGATTTCGGTTGGCGCCACCGACTCCACCCAGTGCTGGAACTTCCCACTGACCCTAGGGGACCGAGCTCACCACTGGTTCTCTTCACTCGCCCCGGGGTCAATCTGCTCATTTGGCCAACTCTCACGAGAGTTCCTGGCCCACTTCTCTGGGTTCAGATCCTACCTTACCCAGAAGCACCGACTCGCCAACATCCATCAGGGCGAGAGCAAGACCGACCAGCAGTACCTGGAAAGGTTCGACAAAATCCTGCTGGAAGGCGAGCCGGTGAGTGAGGACACCAAGGTCGTCGCAGCGATGGCCGGGCTCAAGAGGGGCACCGACCTCTGGAAGGAGATGCACCTCGCATGTCCCAACACTTACAGTGAATTCCGTCACAAGGCAGGGGTGTTCGTGGCTATGCAGGAGGCACTACTGAAAGAAGTTAGTGCCCACGAAGAAAGGAAGCCCTACGGGAAGAAGTTCGGGGGTACCTACAAAGCTCCCCGGAACTTAAAAGCCTTTGGCGAAGGAGACGAGCTCAAAGAAAAGCTCAATCAGGTCCTCACTGTCTCCGTTGACCACGTCTTCACTGCCGTCAAGGGTAAGGCCATGCTGAAAGAGCCAAGGCGGATCCGCCAGGACCGCACGAAGCTCAACCCCAACAAATTTTGCGCCTACCATCAGGCTATCGGCCACTTCACCAGCGAGTGTTGAGACCTCCTCAAGCAACTCTGGAAATTTTACGACGAGGGGAAATTGGCCGAGTTCGTGAAGGAGGGCTACCTCCAATGATGAAGAGGAAGAAGCAGACCAACCTGGTCCCCACAACAGAAGGAGGGCACCTCCCCAGCCTCAGCAAAACTTGGAGCCCACCCGAGAGCTCCTAGTTCTCGAGGAGGAAATCGGAGCTGCCGTAGGTCTCCAGGACGGGGGATCCTCCATATCCAGGAGAAAGAGGAAGGCCGAAATCCGGGCCATAAACCAAGTCCAGGAAGGCAGCTCCGGCCCCAGGTCTGTCTCACAGCTTACTGACGAGCTGACATTTTCCTCAGCGGACCTGGAGGGGGTACTGATGCCCCACAACGACTCGTTCGTGATAACCGCCAACATCATGAACATCCGAGTTCACAGGCTACTTGTGGACATCGGCGCATTTACCAACATTCTCTTCAAATCCACCTTAGATGCCTTAGGTGATTTTGAGTCGTATCTGGAACCTAGCAATGCTAGGATAGTGGGGTTCGGAGAAGCTGTAACCGTCCCCCTAGGTAGTGTTAGGTTGAGCGTCCAGCTTGTATCGGCTGAGGACCCCGAAAGGAGACTGACTAGGCTCATAGATTTTCTTGTTGTCGACCAGCAGTCCTCCTACAATGGGTTCCTTGGCCGCCCATTTATTAATGAATTCAAAGTGGCGTGTTCGACCTACTACTACTGTTTGAAATTCCCAACCCCAAAAGGTGCCGGAACTATAAAAGGTGACCAGAAAAAGGCACGAGAGTGTTTACTCCAAGTGAAAGATGGGCAGGTCAAAAAAGCGGTGACACGAGTCTAAGTCCTTGAGGAGGACATACAGATTCCTGCAGATGAGCCAAACATCTTAGACGTCATCTCGGTCGAAACTGAGATGATGGAGGTAGGCGATTTGTCAGAAATCAATCAAGGCACTGGACCTGTGCAAGACACACAACCGACACCAATGGAGGACTTGGAGGAAACCCAAGTGTTGAGACCTGGGCAGGGATCAGTACCTGCGCAGGAGCAGCAACCTGCTCCCATGGAGGTGGTTGATGAAGCCCAAGATGGGGGACCTGCGGGAAGTCAAGAACCAACACCAATGGACGTTGACCCAACTCCCCAAGTCACCGCACCATCCCAAGTTGACAAACCACCGGAGGTGCTCACAGCTGACGAGCCCGCCCAAGCTGAAAGCCAACCCAATGACCTCGAACAGCGCATAGGTCACGAGCCTGCGCAGATGTCACAAGGGGAGTGGGACGAGTTCAACAGTGACCCAAGGTGGAAAAGTCAAAAGAGAAAAGCTACCCCCATGGAAGAATTGATGGCACTCCCGGTGGACCCGGAAAGGGACTTAGAACTTTTCATCGGTTCTGAGTTACCTGAACTGTACCGGTCGAAGATGGAGCTGTTCTTAATGACCAAACTGGACGTGTTTGCCTGGTCCCACGAAGACATGACGGGGATCCCATTGGAACATGCTTACCACAGACTTAACATAGATCCGACGAGAAGACCCGTACGCCAAAAGCGGAGGAAGTATGGACCAGACAAGTACGCAGTTCTAACGGTTGAGGTGGAGAAGTTGTTAGACAACAAGCTCATCAAGGAAGCTTTGTGTCCGCAGTGGGTCGTGAACCCCGTCCTGGTGAAGAAACACAATGGGACGTGGAGACTCTGCATTGACTTCACGGACCTGAACAAAGCATGCCCGAAGGACAACTTCCCACTACCTCACATTGACCAGCTGGTGGACAGCACCGCAGGCCATGAGATGATGACATTCATGGATGCTTTTGCGGGCTATCACCAGATAGCTCTACACCCAGATGACCAGGAACATACGGCGTTCTACACCAACAAGAACATGTATTGCTGGGAAAGGATGCCATTCGGACTCATCAACGCCGGAGCTACCTACCAAAGATTGGTGAACAAAATGTTTGACCAATACATTGGCGAATCCATGGAGGTGTACGTAGATGACATAGTTGTCAAGAGTTTGAGAAAGGAGGACCACTTGGACCACCTAAAACAAACCTTCGACATACTGCGCCACTACAACATGAAGTTGAACCCCAAAAAGACCAGCTTCGGGGTACACTCCGGAAAGTTCCTGGGGCACCTAGTTAGCAAGCGTGGAATTGAGGTCAACCCAACACAGGTTCAATGCATAATCGAGATGGGTATACCCGATTCCATCCAAAAAATTCAAAGACTGACTGGGTGCATGGCAGCCCTGAACAGATTCATCTCCAGGTCAGGCGACCGAAATCGTCCATTTTTCGAGGCGATTAAGGCAAACACACGGAGGTACAAAGAGGCGGCCAAAGCCAACAGGATCCATCTCAAAAATCACTTCGTGTGGACAAGTGAATGCCAACTGGCCTTCGAAGATATCAAGATATACCTGGCAGATACGCAAGTCCTGTCAAAGCTGATACTTGGGGAGAAGTTGTATCTATACCTAGCCGCGTCGGAGGTGGCCATCAGCTCCGTCCTGGTCCGAGAAGAGGCGAAAACACACCTACCAGTGTACTACGTGAGTCAAGTCTTACATGAAGCTGAGTTGCGGTACACCCCAACAGAGAAGCTGGCTTATGCAGTGGTGATGAGTGTTAGAAAATTGAGGCCCTACTTCTTTGACCACCCGGTAGAGGTGCTGACAACGTTCCCACTACGCCAAATACTACAGCACCCGGACACCGCCGGACGCCTGCTGAAATGGTCACTGAAGATCAGCCAATACGGTATAACCTACGCACCCCGAACAGCGATCAAGGGACAAGCACTTGCCGACTTCATCGTCGAGCTAACTTTCCCACAAGATCCGACGAGGGGATGTATAGCTCTGTGGCATCTCTACGTAGATGGATCATCAACCAGCGTAGCAGCAGGCGCCGACGTGGTCCTGATTAGCCCGGACAGACAAGTCTTCACCTCCGCAATCCGGTTCGACTTTCGAGCAACCAACAACGAGGTGGAATATGAAGCACTAATAGCGGGACTTAGGCTATCATTAGCTGTGGGGGCAACCAATCTTCAAGTTTTCGTAGATTCCCAGCTAATAATATCCCAAGTCCGGGGGGAATATGAGGCAAAAGACCAGCAGATGATGACTTACCAGAAGATAGTCGAGCATCTGATCTCGATGTTTACGCAGGTTTACATCAATCAGATACCACGGCTAGAAAACACACAAGCAGATGCTCTAGCCCGGCTAGCTACTAGCAACGGCGAAGCTGAATTCACGGAGGTTGTGATCACCACACTGAAAAACCCCTCGATGTCCGATTACAAGATAAATCAAACCTCGAGCGGGGGGCAGGAGGACAGTGAAGGTGGTGAAGATTGGTGCACTCCAATCCAAAAATACTTAACAGACGGAACAACCTCCGTGGACACCTGGGAAGCTAGCCGGTTAGTAAAGCAAGCTGCCAGATATACGCTGCTGGATGGCCAACTCTACAAACGTGGATTCTCTCTACCCCTACTCAAATGCCTAACTAGGAAGCAGGGGTCCGAAGTGTTAGAAGAAATTCACGAAGGGATTTATGGGAGTCACGCTGGGGGGCAAGCATTGGCATACAAGACGATCAGGCAGGGCTACTACTGGCCCACTCTTCGCAAAGATGCCATCAGCTTCGCTCGAAGGTGCCGAAAGTGCCAACTTTTTGCACCTAACATCCACTCCCCAGTCAACCAACTGAAATCAGTTTTCAGCCCATGGCCTTTCGCGAATGGGGAATCGACTTGATCGGCCCATTTCCGCCTGGTAGAGGCGGTGTAAAGTTTGATGTTGTAGCAGTAGACTACTACACTAAGTGGGCTGAAGCCGACGCTCTCACAACTATAACCCAAGAAAGGATGATCGGCTTCATATGGAAAAACCTGATCTGCAGATTTGGGCTTCCGCAGTCGATCATCACAGATAATGGAAGGCAGTTCGACGGACAAAAGTTGAGAGACTTCTGCAATTCATGGAACATCAAGAAGCACTACTCAACTCCATATCATCCCCAGTCGAACGACCAGGTCGAGGCGGTGAACAAGATCCTGAAACACATATTGAAGCTCCACCTCGAAGAAAAGAAAGGGAGCTGGGCAGACGAACTCCCGGAGGTCCTGTGGTCTTATAGAACTTCCTATAGGGCCAGCACCGGGGAGACCCCGTTTGCCCTAGCCTTCGGGACTGAAGCCATAGTCCCGGTCGAAGTCCAGAACAAGACTTGGAAGGTGGTGGGGTATGATGAAGCCCTGACAGTAGAGAAGGATCTGATCGAGGAGACCAGAGCTTCGTCAGAAATGAAAAACGCCACCTACAAGCGTAGAGCGGAAAAATATTACAACTCTCAGGTCCGAGACCGAAAATTCAAGGTCGGAGACCTGGTGTTAAAAAAGAAATTGATGGCCCCACCAGGTGTATTCGGTTCAAACTGGGAAGGACCATTCCGGGTCACCGCAGCCTGGCCAAACGGTACCTATGATCTAGAAGACGCAGAAGGCAAAGCTTCGTCATACACCTGGAGCTCGGCACATCTAAAAAAGTTCTACCAATAGACTAGAATCCTGTAATAGACTAGTCAAAAGTTTGTATCAAAAATGTCGATGGCAACCGATGTAAATTACACTGCTATGAAAAGTCAGAAAAAAGTTCAGAAAAATTCCTAAGTGTTTGGACCTGTGAAGCTCTCCAACCAGGCGAGCTGCACCAGGTCGCCCACTGCTCCAGGGAGCTCGCCAAACCCAGCTCGCCCACATGCTCAAAAATCCGCAATGCGCAAGGACCAAGGTCCCAAGCGTTGTAATTAAATAGCTTGAAGGCAAAGGCCAAAGTACCCAAGGTCGCGAAGGTACCCTTCTTAAAGGGTTGCTAAGCACCTACTGCCACAAGTTAGAAAAATTCACAAAAAGACGAAAAAATGTCTAAGGCAAGGTTCATGAAACCCAATGGCCCAACGTGAATCAATCGAAGTGCAGTTCGCCGCCCTAAGTGGTCTAAGACGAACGATTCGCGGCCCTAAGTGGCGTAAGACGATGAATATGCACTCTCAAAACAGAGGTACAATTCGTAGTCATAAGTGACATAAAACGAACGATTCGCTTCTCAAAGTAGAATAAGACGAACAATTATGTACCAGGAAAATAAACAAGAACGAGCTATTTCAAAAAATTATGACGTAAAAAGCGCAAAGACGTAAATGAGAAGAGTTGGACAAAAAATGCTCGACTTATATTCAAAAGATACTTAAGAAATTTTCAAGTAAAAAATATACTTGAAAAAATCCTAAGTATGAGTAGCAGTGCTGGCCACAAAGGCCGACCAGCTGGCCATCTTTGAACTGCAAAAAGCTCCTTCTGGGCGAGCTGCACGTGCCCGGCGAGCTAAATCTACTTGAACAAAAAAGCAAAGGCTACAAAAATGGAGCTCCTTCTGGGCGAGCTCCGCAACCCGGCGACCTACCACAAGTTGATAAATAAAAAACTAGTCTAAGAAAGCAAGAAAAAGCCTAAATATCTGGAGCAGTAGGAGGGGCGTCAGCGGGCACCTCGCTGGAACCAGGGGCCACCGGGTCAGATGGGAGAGCGATCTCGGCCTCTGTAGTGATATTGCCAGTAAGCCCGGTGGTGTCGAACTCACTGAGGTTCAGCACAGCATCCCCGCAGGCTTCTTGGAGTTGTGCAACAGTAAGAGGAACCTGCTCCTCCTCGCCGGCGACCTCCTCCTCAACAATGCCCAGCTCCGGCACCTCGACCGTTTTGATAACTTGAAATCGTGCGGACACGAAGTCGAGGGGTATACCGAGCTCTGGGAGGTCGCCGATGTCCAGTTCGGCGCCATCGGGATAGGGAACCCGGTCCAGGCAGGCCTTGAAGTCGCCCACAACTGCCTCCACCTCGTCATCCTTGTGAGCTTGAGCCCACCAAAGAGTCCGCAAAACCTCTGCATAACATTGGACGCATCCTTTGTCAGAGGCCTCACCCTTCACGGCCGCCAGATCCGGCGAGGAGGAAGCGGTATGCCGCAGCTCGGCAACTTCGTTGGCTTTCGCCTCCAGCTCGCCCCTCAGCCTCTCGCATTCGGCATTAGAGCTCTTCACCAGACCTCGCTGCAGGGCGAGGTCCTTCTTTGTAATCCCATGGCTGCCGACCTCCTGGGCGAGCTGGGCGGCGAGCTCCTCTTCCTTGGCTTTTATCCTCGCCTCCGTCTCCTGCTCGAGCCTAGCGAGCCGGCGTTGGATAGTGTCGAGCTGTTGAAGGGCACTTTGCTCGGCGGCCAACGATGCCTCAGCCCTTTCCTTGGCGAGCTGCACTTGCCTTTTCACCTTGTCAGCGGTGTCCGCCAACGCCAACATCCTTCTATTCCTGTCGGAGCGACCTGCCTCCAACTCGGCGAGCTGCTCGAGAGCTTTCTGATTGGCGAGCACCAATCTACTCGCATGATGAGCCGAGAGGAGGAGGTTCTCTTTCAGATCATGGCTATTGATGTTCGCCACCGACAGAGTCGTCCAATGCCTGGGCATCTCACTCACAGCATTCCGAGCTACGCCCGGAGGAAGGTTCCGCATCGACGTGAGGGAGCGGGATCGCTCGAAGGCATGCAGGGCCTCGTGGCGGTTCGGGAAGGCAATTGGGGCATAACTGCGAGACCAAAACAGATAGAAATGTTAGAAAAACAGAAAACAATTAGCAACGTGAGTCGGTTGGGTGAACTACTTACTGAGCTCGGTTGGGGTCCCAACCAAGGATCGTGTCGTCATTGGTTTGCACCCCGAATGGAGACGGCGAGGGTGGCGAGCTCCGAATAGGCATGGCCTCGAGCGGGGCAGCGGATTGAGTGGATCCCCTTGCCCGGACCTCACCGAGGTCCTCTCTACTCGGTCGGAGTCCTCGTCGACCAGGCCCGTGTACCTAGTCCTTTTGCGAGCTGGGGGATCCTCCTCGCCAGCTCGGGATCCGTCCCCCCTTTGGGACCCCTTCTTTCCTCGACCTCACTCGGAGGGGGCGACAACTCGCCCCCCACCTCGGCCGGTCCGAGCGACCTCTGGAGCCTTGGACTTCTCGGGAGCCTTGGCTTTCTCCCTTTGGGCTCCCGACCCCCCTGCCTCGCCCTTCTTGGAGGCGAGCTCTGCCTCCTTACTCGCCTCCAGCGCGAGCACGGACGATGGGGCAAGTCTGTTGGGGCGAGGTGGGCCCATCTCGAAACGTTCCTTGACGATCTGATAGGCCTCGGGGACCTCGGCGATCGGGATGGCGACGAAGCTACCACCTGCACAAAAAACTACGAATGTCAGCATAATGGGCGAGCTACACCCCCCCATAGGCGAGCTTCAAGGAGTTAAACCTGGGAGCTCGGGACCTTGAATATCGAGGTGGTGCGGCAGTGTAAGGAGCCCGGCGAGCCGCAGGTAATGGTGCGCGCACAGGTGGGCGACCTGTCTATCTTTCTCGCTTCTCAAACAGCAGATTGCGCGCACCACGTCGAACTGGGCCGATACCTTAGGCCTGCCTCTGCTGGATTTGTGGCGTTTCGGAACTACAAAAAGAAAGAAAATTAGAATTAGTATATCCAATTCGACCCACACACACCAAAATAGGCGACCTACTGCTGGCTTCCCCGTATCCCTCCGGAGTGGGAATACGGCCACCTCGTCCATGGTACGTGCTGGAAGCTCGCCAGTCTCCACCGATGAAGAAAAACAGCTTCTTCCAATCACGGACTTTATTTTGCAAGTCCCCGAGAAATTTCTCCCCCGGGCGAGCTTTCAGATAATAATACCCCGCGCCATCTTGCGCCCGCTTGGTCACGGCGAAGAGCTCGCCCAGGTCCGCCGAGGTCGTCGCATTTTCATAGCCCTCCAGCCCAAAAACAGACAGGGCGGCGAGAAGGTTGCTCCACGCATTTGGAGTGAGCTGGGTGATGGCCAGGTTATTGTCGGCAAGATATTGGCCGATGATCGGGTACAGTGGCAATGAAAGCCCGACCCTTAGAACATCAACATTCAAGGCGGTCATCCCCTCAGGAGGCGCATCTGCTCGCTCATCCTTCATTGGGGCGTACATGAAGATGTCGAGCGGGATGCGATATTCCCTGCGTATGATGTGCAGGTCGCATTCATCAATAAGGCTCATCACCTCGCCAACTTTGTACTCAGACGGGGCAACTTCCTCCAGGTCGACGAGGACGACGGGAGGTATCCGACTCGGACAGGGGAAGCTCGCCGCATACTCGATGACATACTCATTCCAATCGAATGGATGAACCACCTGGGTAGGAACCTGATACTCAACCAGCTGGGGTTCCGGGAAACCGATACGGCCGAACCATTCGAGCGTAACTTCCTCCAGGTCGCCACCTTCCTTGCCGACCTCGGCATTGTCCTCATCAACCTCCTCGGGTCCTTCGTTGCCACTGGCAACTCTTTCCTCTTGAGCGACCTCACCGCCTTCCTCCCATACCTCGCGGTATACGGAGCTGGAGGCTCATTCCTCCGGATCGGGACGTAGCTCGCTAAGCAGCTCGCTACGCAGCTCACCGGAGACCTGGCGAGCTGCCGAGGTCACCTCGGAGCTGGAGCCGATTTCCACAATTGAAACCCGAGGTGGCTCCTCCTCAATTATTGACCGTTTATCAGGGTTCCGGTCCGAAAGAGTCCTGCTAGAGTAATGTGTCGACATGGTCTCAGAGAAGTTCAAGAGTCTCAGTCCAAAATCCAATAGTCCAAAGTCAAGGGAGTCCAAGAGATTCTCGGTCCAAAATTCAATAATCCCAAAAAAATGGAAAAAATCACATAAAAGGCAGAAGAGAAGGGAAGAAAGTTCGAATCCTACCTTGAAGAGCCTTCGAAAATCCGTCGAGCACAAGAAAAGTCGGTCGCCAGGAAAGCTCTGAGAATTCGAAATGCAGAAAGTAAGGAAATGAACCCACTTCCCCCTATTTATAGACATCGGGGCGAGGTGCGATATTCACGAAGTACAGGGACCTGTTTGCAAGAAATTTGAAAGTTGACATGATGGTGGGCGGGAACCGAGGCCTCAAAAGGCGTGCATGACTCCTGGATTCCCGCACCACGTCGGTCAGAAGCGATCGCCTCAGTCGAGTTCACCTGCTAGCCCGACAATCACCCATAGGTAGTTCGCTGAGTTTTGAGTTCTCCAGCTCGCTTGCACATTTGACGAGGTCATGGTGCATGCGAGCTGGGGGGCAAATGTTGATCTGGCGAACTAACACCATTGACATGTGGATAATTAAAAGGTTTGGCAGGTCACCGGGACTCATCTAGATCCGCGGAAGTGCGGAGCTCGCCCGCATGGGGCGGCATATCTGCATGGCTCACCCAAAGGAGCTCGCTCCTATCCCCGTGAAGATTCTGGAGCTCGCCCCAAGCTCGCCTCCTGTCTCCTTGAAGACCTCGCCGAGGTCCATCATCGCACGACGCTGGTCAATCACGCAAGGCATTGGAGCTCGCCCCATAGCTCGCCCAAACCAGTGAAATCCACCTTCGAGCTCGCCTAGGAGCTCGCTTGTTGGTCGATAGGACCCCGATGGCATGCTCTTTTTTCCTCCGTCCGGTTTATCCACATGGGTGGTTTACGGCGAGGTTTTTAATGAGGCACATCTAATCCAAGGCATTGTAGTAGGACGAGGCACGATGTAGGGAGCAGTGTGAGGGACCAGGACGAAGGTTACAGACCTTCGTCCACACCGGAAGCCAAATAGGCTCATAAGGTGTCGTCTCACACTCACACACCTATAAATAAGACCTCTCTTGTACTATTCACACAATTAATACAATCACTACTGCAATATTTCTCTCTCTAAACTCTCTCCCTCCCCAAGAACATAAAATCACAAGTTTATTGTTTGGTAGAATTAATCCGTTATAAAGAGCCACATAAACAAACACCGATTAAGAAATTCTATCAACAAAATGAATGCCGAGAAATTACATGGAATGTAAAAGATCTTCAATACTTAGATCCACACACTAGCCAATCTGAACTACAAATTCAAAAAATAATTAACTTATAATATTTAGCAAGTAATTTGCCAGATGAATTTACTGATCATAAAGGAGTGACTAAATTGCATATACCTGCTATAAATGCACCATAAAGGGTACAAATCCCTTTGAAATATTTGATACCCTATACGATAGAAACGTAAATTTTATTTTTTTTAACAAAAATAAATAAATTCACAAAAAAATAAAGCGGGTTATACCGGTGAAATAAAAATTTCAAGAAAAATCGTGCTAGTCTTATTTCAAAAAAATTTCAGCCAAATTGTGTTACTATATGGACAAATATGTGTTATTAAAATGTGAAATGTATGTTACTAATCCTTAAAAAATTAATTTTTGTACTTTTAAAGTAACTATAAGAATAATATATATTTTTACAATAATAAATATGTATTTTTAAATTTATTTTTTATTCTTTTTGTTGATTTATGTTGATAATGTATTGTTAATGTGCAGTACATCTTTTAATATATTATATACGTTACTATAATGTCAATATATATTTTTCTAAGGACAAATAAATGTTTGTACGTACAGTAACACATATTTGCTCTTACAGTAACACATGTTTGCTCTAACAATAACACACATTTGCTCCCCACTTTGTATTACTATATGGGTAAATGTGTGTTACTGTATGGACATATTGTATTTTTATAAGAATAAATATGTGTTTCTTTATTTATTCATCATCCCTTTAAATCTAGGTACATTGTTTCATGTGGTAACAAATTTTTACTATTTTATATTTGTTATCTAATGAAAAAGAAATAATTTCTAACACACCACACAACAAATGCTAATATTATAAGCACACCAAAAAATCTAATGATTCAGAACACCTTAAAATGGGTCCCACCCTCCAAAAGTATTGCAAATGACCCCAAAAAGAGGGGCCCACCCACTGTTTTGGTACTGCAAACATGAAGCAAAAACTGTACAATTTTTTTATTTGAATTGTTTTTATGTTTTTTATTCTAGTTTGAATTTGAATTTAGTTTTTTCTTATTTCCTATTTTTTATCCCAGATTAGGATTTTAAATTTATTTTTGGGTCACTTACATATTGGTTCAAAAAAATAGTTATATTTACAAATTGGTTCATAATTTCTGCACAAAAGTATAATTTTTTCCAGCACAAAAGCATATTTTTTTCTGCACAAAAACCTATTTGTAATTTGTGTTAATTTTGTAAACCATTTTGTAATTTTCCCTTTATTTTTTTTATTTTTTATTACTTTCTAATTTTATCAAATTATATTTTTAAAAAAACTTTTTTTTTTATAGATTTTATACTTTTCCGTATTTTTTATCTTAATTATTCAACTCAGAATATTTAGGCATATATTCAAATTTCTGCACATATTTAGATTCTAATTTTATTCATATTCAAATTATAATTGTGAATACGACTGATTTATTTATGTATATATTTAAATTTCTAATTCCTCAATTCAGAAGTAAATCTAGAACTAACAATCAACTCCCAATTATAATATTTATGCATATATTCAATATTTCAATTTTGAATTATACTAATTAATCTTTTGAATTCTAAAAAAAATAAAAATAAGAATCAACATTTTGAATATAATAACCAAAATTTACAATCAGATTGAACCAATGAAAAAAAATCCTAAAATTAACAAACATATCCTAAATCTCATAAATTCAAAAATCCGAAAAAAAAAATCTAGAAAATCAACAAGCAGAACCTAAATCTAAAAACTAAAAAAGTCCAAAAAAATAACAAGAATCCTGAATTAACCAAAAATCTCAGAATTTGCAGGTGCACAAGCACATGGGTGGAGTTCGAGTGAATTTGCAAAAGAAACCCACAAGGCGTCAAATCTTCTCCTGCAAAAGAAACCCAGAATTTGCAACTTTATAAGAACAAAAGAAAGCTAACCATCGACAGAAATAAAAAATCGGTGCATTGTGCGCCGATCTGTGCACTGAGGGACGTCGATCTGTGGCGGAGCGACGACGATCTGTGTCGGAGGGCGGGCAACAACATCAACGATCTGCTCACAGTCATCAGTGCAGGGGAATTTATTCAAATTTCTTATTATTCAGTTCAATTGTTGCAATTCTTCTATTATTCAAATTTATTATTATTTTTAATTTTTAATTCACATTCATATTTCATATATAAAATAAAATTTAAATCTAAAATATGAAATTTATTATTTTAAAAATATTTATTTATTAATTAAACATATAATTGAATACATGAATTTAAGAAAAATGAGTTTTTTGCACTTTTGGTCCCACATGACATGTATTATTTTAGAATTGATCCCAAACATTTCATTATTGGTCTCATACGATTTTTTTCTTGTACTTGTAGTCCCAAACGTTACAAAATTTACACATTTGGTCCCAAACATTGACGGCTCCGATAAATACAATATTTGCAGTGTTAGTCCCATAAGATTTATTCATTTAAATGTGTTTAACCCATTAATCTATATTTTTAGATTTAGTCCTGTTGATTTTTTAATTGCACAATAAGTTCCATGGGATATAAATATTGAATTTTGCCTCCCATAGGATATAAATATTGAATAAAATCTAAAAAATATTAAAATAAATCAACTAAATCTTGGTGAACTAACTTGGAGATATTCTTGGGATGTAAGGAGACTTGGTGAACTAACTTCTAACTACTAACAACTAACATTGTCAGATCAAAAAAAAAAAATCAACTAAATCTTCAAATAAAAAAAATTAAATCTTTAATAAATAGTTTAAAAAATCAACTAAATCTTAAAAAATAGTTAAAACTAAGAAATTAATTTTAAAAAATTCTAATTTTAATTCAAGATAAATAAAAATTAAAATATAATTATTTTTTAATTTAATTATTTATGAAGTTAGTTGATTTAAAAAAAAATCTGTTTTATTAAGAGTAGGTCACTTGTGAACTTGAGTTCACATGAACTCGTATTACTGTCATGTATAATCACTATCATTGTTATTCATGTATACTATCACTGTTATAAAAATATATTTGATTTTTTAACAATGATAATGTGTGTATATATATATATATATATATATAACAACGATAGTGAATATACATAACAGTGATAGTGTATACACATGACTGTGATATTTGAGAACCCGAGTTCACCGTGAACTCGGGTTCATACA
>JAPKLY010003738.1:0-11377 GCA_026898435.1 Prunella vulgaris | reverse complement strand
GCTCTCCATGATTCATCTTTACAGGAAGTATGTGTTCCGACATTCTCCAAATATGGAGAGTCCTTTGGAATTAGACTATGGCATTGTACTTAATTTCAGACATGGTGTTAAGGTTCAGGCCATCAGACGTGTATGAAAAAAAAACAAATGTATCGAACCAAATAATTGTAGTTTTTGATGCATTATGGAAAATACTACATGAATCAAATTTACAAAATGCAGGAATTCAAATCAAACTTGTCCAAAACTAACATAAAAACAACAAGCTGTTGTGACCCCTCAATCGAAACATATATTGCCTACTGCTCAAAAATAGCCCTCTCTGTCAGCTTTCTTCCAGGTGGTCTTCTCCATTCTTGTTGGTAGTTTAGACATGGGCGCTGTACAAGAATCGGAACCAGCAGAGCTCTTCGAATCGAAAGTAGAGAATGCAGTCATCTTCTTAAGAAACTGAAATTCATCCATGGATTGCTGCCTCTGTTTCCTCTGCTTGGCCTTGGTGGCTTCTGTCATGCTCATATAGTTAGGTCTCCGGGTGTTGCTCTCTTCTGTTCTGTCTGAAGTCGTGTTCCCAGAAACGGGAGTTGTGGTCGTCAAAATTGAGGAAGAACCAGAGCTCTCGTCGTACCTAAACTCTGAACTGGGGCTGGAAGACGAGTGAGTAGCAAAAGGAGGCTTTGCTGATATCCTCTTTGTCACATTGTTCTTCTTCACTTTCACTTCAGGAAACCTAGCATGGTTCCCCCCCTTATTACAATCCTTCATAAGTGGAGTCGTCTCCAAGGACTCGTTGTTGCTCGCTTTCTCCATCAGTCTATTCTCCCACGGCTTTGCCACCATCCACCGTTCCAACCAGCTCCATCCACAGCTGTTCTTATCAAGCTCACGACTTTTCAATGACGACGATGGTATAGAAACTCGACTACAAGAATCACAGCCCTGACCCGACTTCACCTGCCAAAAAACGAACAATTTAATCATCGTTTATTATTGAAACAAACAAGGGCTGCTTAACTGCTTCCTTGATCATATCTATACCTTTTGAGCAATAGAGTATGCAAGTGCTCTCTCCCTCTTCACAGCTCCCTCTTGCCTCAATTGTATCTTTGCCTTAACCTCTTCAAGAGTACCCCTACTATCACACCAACCCTCCTAAAACAAACACTCAATACACTCAAAATTCAATCACAACTAAATCAAGAACATGATGACAATGAATGAAAGACTACCTCAGCTTGTTTCAAGAGCTCATTCTTAAGGTGGCGTTCGTCGAGCATCTTCTGGACCGCTTGTCCCTCTTCGGACATACGAACACGACGAGCCCTAACCCGAGCCTGAACACGAACAAGAGCCTGCATACACCTAAGGGTAACAGCAGCTTGTTTTCGAACCTGTCGCCCTCTAACTATGGCCTGAAGTCTCACCAATCCTTTGAGAGCCCTTAAAGCTCTTCTTGCCTAATGATAAATATATTCACAAATCAATCAAACGTTCAAGTGAAATCTAGTAAACAGTTTAGATTATTAGTATATCCCATGTGAGAAAAGCTCACCAAGAATCCTCTGAATGCAGTTTGAATTCTAATGGCTGCCCATTCTTGCCTCACAGCTTTGAAATCTTTAGGAGGGGCTCTCACAACAGTTGCAACAGCAGCAGTGTAAGCATCATTGTTTAGAGAGGATGAATCAGAAGAGAAATCTGATGAGCCCCCAATTTTCTTGATATTTTTCCACGAGGGCCCTCCAAAATCTCCAGATGAACTCTTCCAAATTTTCCATTTCTTGCCTTTTCCACCAACCTTTTCCTTAAAGAATAAAAAAAGGGAAAAGGATTCTACAGTGAGTTTATACACAAAAGATGCTACAATTGGCCAAAAGCTTATACTTTGACTTAATACTTGAAGTTTAGAAAAGAAAAAAAAAACACGCAACATAGATTTAAAACAAAAGACTTGACATGAACATCATTGAATTGGAAATCTAAAACTGATGGATTTATTAGCAGCAAAAATCATAAGTTTTTGTCGGCATTTATAACAAATAAAAAAAAAAAAAACAAGAAGACTAATTTTCATATGAATAGAACTCCAGAATTAATGGATTTACCACAGTAAAATAGTAACAAAAACTGATTAATAAACGTTTGAGCAGGATTTGAAGCTTACATTGTCATCTTTATCAGATTTCTTGAGTCCAATCAACGCTTTAACCCATTTTCCGGAAGCCCCCATTCCAGAAAAAGCCCTTTTAGAAATAAATTCCCCTTCAAGAAACAAGCTTCAAAACAGAGAAATAGAATGTGGGAGGAAGGTCTGAAGAAGAGAGAGAGAGAGAGGAATGAAAACCAAGAAAAAGGGTGAGAAATTACAAGGGAACAGAATATATGTGTGTGTGACTGTGTGTGCTTTAAATGACTAGCTGAAGCCGTGAAGCAACTGGAGCAGATGTTTTAAAAAAATGACTGTTTTTGCTCCAAAAGAATAAAACATAAATATGGAACAATTAATCAATTATTATGGGTACAGGCTAGGGTAGGGTAGGGGTCCTTCAAACTATTATGAAATGATTATATATAAGTTGGATAAATCTCATTAATAATCATACAATTATCATAAACTACACTTAGAAATAATAATTATTTTTACAAAAAATTAAAATAATGTTAGAACTTCATTATTTCCTCCATGATGGAGAGCTATACACATTATTCGTTGGCATGATTGTACATTTATGCACTACTAAACTAAATTCTTATTTTTTTTAAATTTTTTTTTAAATATTAGCATCTATTTGTAAATAGGAATAGGGTTATAAAAATAATTGGTTAATTTCGTGGGGGTACGTGGGTTAGTGGTTGGAACTGTTTGCAAAAATTTTATTTAATTTAATTTCCCAATTAATTTTGTTTTGTTTTGTTTTGTTTTGTTGTTGTGTCCAATGAGTGAGGGAGCCGTTGGGTTGGAGTTTTGATATTTGAAATTCAAAAAAAATGTGTGGGGGTGGGGTCAGGGAAATACCCACGTCTTTTGAGGATAATTACAATAATGGCAATCCGGACATGGATCCTAAAAAGGCACGACCCGTTTGGGGTGGAGCATGAAAAGGCACGACCAGAGTGTGATTATTGTAGACAATGAAATCCATAAAGTTCAGTGCAAAGTGAAGATCTCCTCCAATTTTAATTTTAAACAACCACTTTGCTTTGGATCCTTCCTTTGCTGGGGGCAATTCGGAATTTTTAATTACAATTCTTGGTTACATTTTCATTTAAATAATACTATTAATTGATCTTGTACAGATACTAATGAAATTTATAGGTCACGTGTTTTTTATTTTTTTAAATATTGGGTCGAAAATCAAAACTTTATCATTTTTTTTGAGTTTATCCCTATCCACCGAGCGAAAGGCCTACTTGTACGACTGAGTCTTGTATACTATTTACATGGTGTGATTCAAAATTATTTTTTATTTGAATATTTAAAAAAAATAAAGAACTGTCATTCAAAAAATCATTTAAATTGTATAATACTCCACCAATTACTGTTATTTCTCATCATATATCAATAAAAAAATAAAGTGGCGGAGAATGTAGTTTATTACATTCTTCCTATTCACTAAATTTATAGAGTACTATTTATTTTTTTTGTACCTTCGTAAAAAAATATTTTTATAATTTGTTATTATTACTCTTATAATTAATTATTTTATTTATAATGCTAATGCGATTTATAAAACATTGAAAAATATTTGTTCTGCGCTCAACCGACCTCTAAAGTCTATACAGCACACTCTAGATAGTAGATACGGATAATTTGTAGGTCGGTGATGCAATATTTTTTTCCAAGTAAAAGTTAATTTTTATTTTTGCATGTGCTTTTTTATATTATTAAAAATATAAAGAAAAGCGTCAAGTAAAAAAAAAAAAAGGCACCATTACCTTAATTTTATCCCAATCATTTTTATTTTGAATTACAACGTATGAAATATTTGAACTTAAAATTTATTGATGTAAAGAAATTAATACATCACCTGACTATAAAAAATATATATATACACATGTACACATTTCAAATTATATTTTTACACATTTCAGAACTTTTTAATTACGATATCTGAAAGTTATTTTTAACCAGATTCGAGAGGTATTTTCACTTTTGGAGGTGCATATTTTTAAGAAAAGTAGAATAATGTGTAAAATTATATTATTATAATAATAAAATTAATTGGCTTAAATGTAAAAGTAATAATATTTTATGTAAATATTTAAATAGTATGAGGATAAAGTTAAAATAGTTGTACGTTTTTTATTTATAGGGTGTGAAAATAATTATGGAACGGATAAAAATAAAAATTAAGGTGCAAATAATTATGACACGAAGGGAATAATTTTTTTTTTTCACTTAATATAAATACTGAATATAAATTTACAAGTTTTTGATGAATTTTTTTATATATGCAATTAATGAATTTCTGGGGAGTCTCTCTCCAATTGAAAACACATAAGAAAAGTATATAGACAACAATTTGCCTTTTTAGTTGCAGAAAAGACCAAAGAAAAAATGATGGGAAAATGGAAATTATGGGCATTTCACTATCAAATTTTGGGGACCTCCTTTTTAAGTGTGCTGAAGTGCCCAAATCAATCAACAATCTTGATGTTACTTTTATAGAGGTCCCGTTTGTTTCTTAATTTTTGCCTTTTCCACTTCTTTGATCAATAATACTACCCACGTCCCAACTATTTTTCCGTTTTTTTCTATTTTGAAAAGTTTCAATTCTTTTTTCTATCTTAAAAAAATTATATTTTACACTCACAAAAATTAATAAAATATATTTTTATATTTTATTAATTAACTTCACACTTACATACTCTATTTTTTTCTTAATTCGTGTACCCGGATCTTTTGGAAAAAAGATCCGGAACGGAGGGAGTGTTAATAAACTCAAATAATTCAAGTGATGAACTGAATTATAATCACTCTGTCCCACTATATGTTTTTCATTTTGTCATTTTTCTCCGTCTCACTATACATATCTCATTTATTTATTTATTTATTACTTTTTTTAAAAACTATTATTTATTTTATTTTATTATTTTCATTACTTTTTACACTATTCTCATTACTTCTCACTTTTTTCATCACAGTACTTATAAATTTTTTAATTTTATCTAAATTCGTGTGCTAAAAAACAACATAAAACATACATCGGGACGGATGGAGTAAATTAAAAGATATTTATAGATTCTCGATTAATTCTTTCTATCGTAAATGAATTTTACGACATATATTATACTCCATCGTTCATGACATATAGTTCATGTTGCTTCACACACCGGTCTACGAAAAATAGTCATTTTTTAAATAATGTAAATAATTATCATTGTTTACATTTTTCAATATATATCTACTTACACCATATATGAATCTTACACATAATATTTTAAAATGATTTGTTTTAAATTTAATTTAATTATAATATTATTATTTTTTAATAATTATGCTAAAAGCAAGTGCACTAAATACGAATATATAAAAATATATTGATATCAACATTGAATAGAAGAATAAAAATAGAAGTACAATAAATAGCAATAATTATGCCCAACCAAATACACAGTTGCTAATACTATAATTCCTTGGATTCTTCTTCTGTCAATCACAGAATAAAATAAAATTTCTCAAATTTGAAGTGAATGAATTCCTAATATATATTTAAAATAAAGAGGCATGCCGATGTTGAACTTGAAAACTTTCTGTCACTTTGTCATATTCCATTCAATTTATTTAAATTAATCTCAAGCTTTTTCTTCTTTTAACTGATTGGAGTGTCAGAACTAGGTTCCCAATTTGGTCAATTCCCTGCATCTCTTCCAATGAAACTAACAACATTGTGTAATCAACCCTAAATACGAAATAAATACTTTAAACTACTCATAGTATATCACTCTATCCTTTTCCAAAAAAATATTTGCAAAAATTAAGAAATATTAATATAAAAAAAAGTAAAGTAATACTCCCTCCGTTCACAACAAATAGATCATTTATTTGCACGTGATTTAATGTAACATATTGGAGGGTATTATGGGGTACTGTAAAGTCCGTTCATGAATTTAAAAATTATATATGAAAATACTACATGCATACTTTTCATATACAATTTTTAAATTCGTAAATGAATTTCACAATATACCGTAATATTCTCCGTCATATTGTATATATTAAACCACCTGCAAAAAAAAGTGGTCTATTTATTGTGGGCGGAGGAAATATATGATTATTAAAAATATATCATGTCATATTATTAAAGGGAGAATAAAATAATATATGTAATTATTAAAAAGTAAATATGGTGACATTGATGTAAATAATATGAAGTGCACAGATAATATATTGATACACGAATTTCTAAAAAAAGAAAGTTATTGCGGGACATTAAAAAAATGAAGAGTTTATTGAGAGATTAGAGTAATTAATTATCAATTTTGACAATATTAACAAAGTATAATGTTAGACCTTGAATAAGTCACATGCTCTTGCCCTCCACTTATTTTTGCTAACTAATGATCAATCAAACATTTTATACATGTTCTGTAATATTATACAAAACAAAGTATTCTACATATCAGTTTTAATGCAAGAATTTATTTGTATTCTATTTGGATCTTGACAATAATAGTTATTTGATTAATATATATAACATAAAAATACATAAAATCTTTTAAATTGTAAGGTGAAATTGATTTGGAAGAAATTTAGTCCTTATATAATACCTGAATTCAGTAAAAAAAATTGTCTAATAAAAAAATGAATACTATAATAATAAAGAAAAAATTACTCCTTTTATTTTGAAATTACTTGCATATTTAATTATCCACAAATTAAGAAAAATATTTTTTAAGTAAAATAGTGTCTTATTTAAAATACATGTATATTTTTATAAATATAAAAATTAATATTCTTTTAGAATATGTAAATAATATCAAGATATTTTAAGATAAATATGCAATTAATTTTAAAATAGAGCGAGTATAATATATTTTTCATTAAAAAAAAAAAAAGAACTAGGGAAGGGTGGAGCATTTAAAGAAGGAGTGATTTTGTGGCATAGATTTAGTTACCAGACATATGAGTATGACACACACTTTACTGCTTTCGAATTAAACACTAGTCAATGCCGCACTGTACACTCTACTATCAGCAATTAAAAAAACGCCTGCATCAGTCAGATTCCATGGACTTATTTTATTATTTTGAATAAAATCCAGAGTTTAATTAAGACCCATTTTATTACAATCAAACATGTTAACTCTGGAGTCGATTGTGCTTAAGAAACATTTTGAATTATAAAAATAAAAAAGATTCCATCAAAAATTTATTAAATTTAACGCTTTCATATACTATATAAATCATAATTTTGGAGATAAAATATACAATAATATCTCCAAAATTTATGAATATATTTTTATTATTCCTAAATTTGAGAATATTACTTTCTTGCTCTTCAAGTCACTGATCTCTTATAAATAAGAGACTCAAAATAGAGATTTAATAGGTCAAATGGAATTAGTCACCAACGACTTCATCTTCTCCCTACTACCCCAACTATCAAATTGTAGGTCAAATTCGGAGGTGTTGAAATTATTGGTTTACACATATATATTTAAAGATCCATAAAATTCCTTAAAATATTATAAGAAAAACGGAAGGGTGCTCATTTGGACAATTTAGGAAGTCAAGAAATGATAACTTTTAAATATGGTATTTGGTATGGCGAAGGAATGGTAATGATTCTTCATACCCTTCCTCTGTATTAGTTAAGGAATGACTTTCAGTCCACTCACCAATTATACTCCTAACTTTTTTTCATTTCTTGAGGGGTTTGGTTGAAAACTTTTGAATTAAAATTATAATGTGTGTTTAAAATGACTCTATTATAATTTTGATTTTTAAAAATTAAGGAATTTATTATAGTTCAATTATTTGAGAACTATGACTTTCATTACATACTCTTTCCATTTCTATACAATTTTCATTCCTTACAATTATACAAAACACCTCCTCAATTTTAGATCTCATCCCATACAAGAGACTCTCACACAAGACTTTTTTTTTGTATTTCCTCAGTTCCGTAAGAACTTGCACCCTACGGCCTACGGAATGATATATTTTTTAAGAAGAATATGTTTTATATATAAAATAGTGATATATGAGTAAATATGTGTATAGATTTATGAGTATACACGTAAATTAATATTTCTTTTTTAATAGTGTGTAAATTTATATTTAACATCAAAATAAAGAAAGTATGCAAATTTTTATGAGGTGGGAGGAACGGGTCAGAGATAGTAACATATTTGGTGATATGATTTATGAAATATTTGTAGCATTGAAGAAACAATATATAAATGACATTAAATCTTGACCTTCACGGGTAAACATAGCTTACTTATTAAATGGACTACAATAATCAATCAATCAATCAAACAATTGAAAAGTGTTGGCTAACTCATTACCTAACATTATGTTGCAAGACATTATACATTTTGGTCACATCTTAATCTTATAGACCATGTCTCAGCTTCATCATTAGACATCATCACAAGGCCTTATCTTTTGCAAAAGAAATCCTCCATGCAGTTAGAAGAGTTCAATGGGAGTTGAAGGAGACACCCTTGGCCTTGGGCTAGGAATCCCCATATACGACAGCCTAGGCGACAATCGAACCCTCGGGCCGGGCCTTGGCGAAGGGATCGGTAAATCACTCTTTGAGTAGCAAGGGGAAGGATTAAGTGTGGGGGATAGATTCACTTTTTCAAGTGCTTGAGATTGAAGATCCATAGGATAATCCCTCACACACCCAATTCTCGGGCCTACTCCACTAGACCACTTGCACGATAAAGTCCTGTTCAAATCAAGTCGGGCTGCGTTAATATTGCTCGTGTCAATTGCCTTTCTGCCTTCTGGCTCCTTGGGCACGACACCATCCACTATCGTGCCCGTTGCAAATTCTTGCCCCCGGCCCTCATACGCAACTTTAATTTCTGAGGTGTCATCATCTATTGAACATCTCTGCATAAATTATCAAGACACATACACTTATAAGTTTTTCATGCACATATAAACCAATCAATCAAGACTTGGCAATTGGCATCATACTAATGACTTACCTTGACATTAGTCATATCAACATGGTTTTCTTCGAGGAAAGTGATAAACTCCTTAAAATTGTCTTCTGTGGGGAGATAATGCCCGCTGTAAGGCCAAATTGCCTGCCAAAAAACGCGTAAATTTGCTTAGCTCCGAGCAAAAGAATATGCGGTTTGGAGAAAATAAGGTTAATTTGTACCTCAAGAACACCATCATGAGCTACGAGTCTACCAGCCGCGGTTGTAGCTCCGCCTGATAAAAAACTCGAGTGTTGAAACACGCCTTTCTTCTTCTCTCCCACATACAAGCATCTTGACGTGCTAAGCACAAAAATCCACTTTGATTCCTCATTTGTGTTCAATAGCATCCCATTTTTCTTGTACATTAACTTCTTTTCCTCCACGATCACTTCATACGCTTCCCTCTCTTTCTACATTACGAAAGAACACCAACATTCCGATTGGATACTTTTACATACGCACATATGTACTAATATAAGATGAGAGCTGTTTTTCTCTGAGGAAATTAGAATTCCTAAGATCAAGACTTACGGGACAAAGATATTGGATGCATTGTTTTTGGAGGTCGGCTCTCGGGCAGCTCGCGAGATTTACTTCTTTACCCTCACCGATGTCCAACCTTGAAGACAGAAAAAAGGACATGAACACAGGATGAAGAATAATTAAGCCCTTTCTGATCAAACGTGCCTGTTCTTACCAATAGAAGAAAGGTTGGTAGCTTTTTCTTTCGAACCATATATCGTAATAGAAATGCAAGTTACGACCATAGCGATGACGAGGATCAATCTATTGCAACAATCAGCACAATGATCAGATTTGTGATATTAAACACTCATCAAAATAAGCATCAGAAGAGAGGTTATTACAGCTTCAAGCCAATGATGCAGGGCTAGTTTCTGAGCTTTCTCATCCTTAAGCAACCCTTTGCCCACCTATCACAACACAACAACAACATTAACCTCTACTATTTCCGCTCTCACAACGTTAAACATGTCACGGTGTTCATAAAACATTAACCACAACATTTTCGACACTTAAACTTTTTTTTTCCAGCTTTTTGAAAAAGTTAACACGATGAAATTCAATTCACAAAAGTTAAACCATTATGAAACCATAATTGGACAAGCTTACAAACAAAAAATATAAATAATAATCCCCCCCCTACCCTAAACTTTATTAAGCCCAGTTTTCGTATATGTTTCGAAATTCTACAAAACAACTTTCAGAACAAATTTTTTTTTTTTAAAGCTGCAAAAAAACTATTCTAGAAGTTATTTTAAATGTTTCAAAACAGACACTTCGTACCTTGGCAGCGCGGGTTCTTGCACGATCCCACCTCGACGCAGCGCTCTCGTGCTCGTTGACGTTGAAAAACGAAATCGAGCTTCGGTCCAGAGCCACTGAATCCAATGCTTTCCACCTAAACAAAGACAACAAATTCAGTATATCAATGCATAAAGATGAACCAAATTGCAATGACCAAACGACGCCGTACCAGAGCTCCTCAACCACAACAGCACAATCAGCAAGGTTCCTTCTAGTCCTATAACTCTTGTACACTTTCTGCACCTTAGTTGCCGCATCATCAAGCTCACCAATAGGCCTCGGAGAGCCAAAAACAGAGGATCCCTCCATTTTCGACCCAATAACTAATCGTTGAATTTTCCCACCAAAAGATTTTGCGTTTTCCATCCCGACAACCAGTTCTTTCAGAGGGACATGTTTTTCGAGCTTCGGCTTTTCAGATTTGGGGCTAATTTTGTCATCTTTATTCTTAAATGTCACCTCTGCATCTTTGCTTCCAAAGCTTATTGACCTTGCAAACTTTGTCTCTAAATCATCTGCTAGATTGAAAATCTTACACCTCAATTTTCTATTCCATGTTGATAAAAGCGATGATAACGACAATCCCATCTAATAGAATATACCACTGAATTTTTTACTTTTTTTATTGATCCCTGAGGAGTAAGAAAAACAGAGGTCAGATTATTCTGAACAAGATTGACTTTCTGCAAATATTTACATAATTTATTCATGATATACAAAATCAACCTCTAATCGAACACGACAGTTGCAAGATGAACAACATAATTTGTAACTAAAAGAAGTATGTGAGAGAAAGAGGTGGGTTTACCTTTGAGAGAGAATATGGATCAGGCTTAGAAGGTTTTGATGTGTAGGAAATTGTAATAAATGGAGCCAAGTACAC
>JAPKLY010003737.1:1649-17337 GCA_026898435.1 Prunella vulgaris | reverse complement strand
CTGAGTCATTTCCTGAGGGTTGACAAATATCAGAGAAATTGTTTTCCCTTACAGTGTTGGACTCAGTAACTATCTCAGGTGCAGAAGCATCATCACCGACAGTACGTACCTCAGGTTGAGTCTGTCCCTCCGTCTGAGACTCAACATTTTCCGAGGCAGGGGCTTGCTGAGGGTTGGCCTGAAGTCCATCCTGATCATCATCATCATCATCCCATCCCTTGGGAGCACTGACAAGTTTGATCTTGAATTCAGGATTCTTCAGATTCAGCCTTGTTACCCTTTTGGTAATTCCCTCAGTATCAGGACTTGGAACCTGTTTCCTATGCACTGATACAGTCTCATCAAACACAGCATGAGGTGTTTCCTCCACACAAAGGGTCCGACAGTTATATACCCTGAAAGCTTTACTGACTGAGGAGTATCCTAAGAAAACTCCCTCATCAGATTTGCTATCAAAGGCTTTCAGCTGGTCTTTTCCATTGTTCAGGATGAAACACTTACACCCAAAAATATGGAAATAAGAGATGCGAGGTTTCCTCTTGTTCCAAGTTTCATAGGGTGTCTGAGCATGTTGTTTGTTCAGCATAGATCGGTTTTGAGTGTAGCAAGCAGTGTTGATTGCTTCAGCCCAGTACTTCTTGGGCAGTCCTGACTCAGCCAACATGGTCCTGGCAGCTTCCTTCAGGGTACGATTCCTCCTTTCAGCTACCCCATTCTGCTGAGGGGTCCTAGCTGCAGAAGTCTCATGAGCTATACCATGGTTAGTACAAAAGTCAGTTATAATAGAGTTTATAAACTCGGTTCCTCGATCTGATCGAATCCTGACAATGCTCTGACCCTGTTCAGTACTCAATTGCTTGAGTAACTCAGGAAGCTTGACCTGTGTCTCCTTTTTGTTCAGCAAGAAAATAACCCATGTGTACCTGGAATAGTCATCAACAACAACAAGGGTATATTTCCTACCATTTATGCTGACAGGAGTTACTGGACCAAAGAGATCCATGTGCAGGAGCTGAAGCACTCTGTCAGTAGAGAAGGCTTCCTTTACTTTGAATGAGGCTTTGGTTTGCTTGCCTTCCTGACATTCTCCGCACACGTGGTCTTTGCTAAAAACTTCATTTGACAGACCATCTACAAGAGAGAGTCTAGAGATTTTGTTAATAATCTTGAAGTTTAAGTGACTCAGACGTTTATGCCAGAGCCAACTGAGCTCAGAGGAGCTCTTAGCGACCAGACAGGTTTCAGGAGGGCTGCTCTTGAAATCAGCAAAATATACATTGCCCCTCCTGACTCCTGTAATCAGAACCTGCAGTGTAGATTTGTCCTTTACGAGACACATGTTAGATGTAAACTCTACACTATATCCTCGGTCACAAAACTGACTAACCGAGAGTAAGTTATGTCTCAGTCCTTCAACATATGATACATTCATAACGCGGACAGAGTTAATAACAAGGGTTCCGAATCCTCTGGTGAAACCCTTAGAGTTATCACCAAAGGTTACCTGCGGGCCATCTTGAGCTACATAATCCTGAAGGAGATCACGAAATCCGGTCATGTGCCTGGAACATCCTGAGTCCAAGTACCAGTCCATCAGATCCTCCTTCTTCTTTTTGTAGCCCGCAGTGACCTGAAAAGAATCAGGCCTCAGGTACCCATCTCATATTGGGTCCTACTGAGTCAGCCATACCCTTCGGGATCCAGATTTGTCTGACAATTCTGACAGCATCAGAAGTGTAGACCTGTTTCCCTGAAATGTCAACATACACAGTTCTCTTCTTCCTTTGTGCCTGGGAAGTTGAGGGTGTATGGGTGTCAGCCTGAGATACAGGAGCCCTAGTTTGATTTCTGGGGGTGGGCCTCCTGTTTCTTCTTGACCTGGGTGCATTGGGCTGAAGTTTGTCCTGAGAAGGAGCAGCTCTGGCCTGACCTCTTGGCACATGAGGTCTGGTCTGAGTGTTTCTGGAGTCAGGTCTCCATTGCCTTTCAGAAACCACCTGGTTTGTCCTTCTTCTTAGAGAATTGGGACGCTCCTGATGGGTTCTGTGCCCTGTCTGAGGAGTCTGAACCTCAGTAGCCCTAGGTCTTGCCTGAGGTCTCCTTTGTCCTGAGTTCCTTTTGTTCTGAGCATTTCTAGGCTGAGCCTGAGAAGTGCTAGGGACAAAGTTCTTCCCAGTTTGAGGATTCCTAAGTTGGACCTTGGAGTTCCTTTGGTCTGTCCTCCTAGACTCAGAATGAGAAACTTTGACATTTTCCTTAGGTTTTTGTCTTGGTTTCTCAGTTCTTTGCCTGACAGGTACAGTAGGCATTTTCTCCTTCCCTTTGCCTTTGTTCTGATGAGCAACACTGAAGCTCTTGTCATCAGTTAGGGCAGGGACAAACTTTTTCTGAGAGTTGCTCCCTGAAGCACCTCTCTTTTTCTTGCCCTTTGGGTCTTTTGAGGCATCATAGCCTAACCCAGCTTTAGCACTATCAGTCAGCTGAGAGAAATTTGTTAACTCATCAACCACTTGGGTAGATGTGTATAACTTCTTCAGCTTGATTTCTGGATGCCCATTGGTTTCTTTCAGGGCCTCAATTTCAGTGGTGTATTGAAGCACTAATTCTGAATGAGCTTTATCTTTTGAAATCAGCTCAAGATCCCAAGCAGTTTGCTCAGCACAGAGACGAGCTTGCCACTCAGTTTCGAGCATCATTCTTAAAGCAATTCGCTCAATTATCAGTTGTTCCTGAGCAAGGAACAAATCAGTATCACGAGTCTCAATCAGCGAGCTGATGACACCCTTCAGTCTTTCTACCTCCAGTGGAGCTTCATCATGCTTATTCTCAGCATTAAGTAACTCCTCCTGAAGATGTACTAATCTGAGGGCTTCCTCAGTATCTCTTACTCTGAGAGACTCAGTTAACCGATCGTTCTTCTCACTCAGTTGTGCGTTCACATTCACTGTGTGAGTATGAGTCTCCTGCAGCCTTGAGAAGTCAACCATCAATTGCTCTAGGGCGAGCTGAAGGTCGAGTTCTCCTGCTGAATCTGAGCTAAACTCAGGTGTGTGATCAGGAGAAGAGGCAGAAGAACATACCTCATCATCTGCCATCAGGCAGAGGTCATCATACTCCTCATCTGAAAAGAGTTCAGGAGACCGGCGTCCAGGGCCATCTGATTCTGAGGAATCCTCAGCTAACAACGCTCTTCGGTCTGAAGCCCTGAGCTCTCTTTTGGTTCTTCAATCTTCTCGCTCTCGAGCACTGAGCTCCGGACAATCATACTGATAATGTCCGGACTTTTTGCAGTGGTAGCACTGATCTGCATCAGATGAAAGTTTCTTGTCAGTGTACCTTTTATCAGAGGATTCCCTCCTGCTCCCCGATGATCTTTCAGATTTGGAGCTGGATCTTCGGGACTCATCCTCTCTCCTCTTATCATCTCTGCGTCGCTCAGGCTCATTGCGATCCCTCCTGGAATCTGAGCCTCTTCTTTCTTCTTTCCGGGGGCTAGATCTCCTGGGGCTGGAGTACCTGCGATCACGGGTGTCAGTATAAAATTTCTTATACCTGCCAAAACGAGAGTTCAGTTTCTCGAATCGCCGTGCCATCAGGCTGTACTCCAAGGCTAGCTCATCTTTGTTCATCTCTTTCAGAGACTTGGAGCCAGATCCAGTCTCAGGCTCAGGAGTAGCTTTAAGAGCCACGCTCTTTTCCTTTTCAGATGTCTTCTCCTCACCAACTTCCTCACTGATAACACCCATCTTCTTCCTCTTATTAAGGTCAAATTCCAGAGCCTTTAACTCAGAGAATAGGTGTGAGTGAGTAATGTTTGTAAGGTCCTGAGTGTTTTTCAACAAAATTACTCCTGTGTCCCATCTTTCAGGGAGACAGTTCAGGATTTTAGAAGACACCTCCCTCTTGGGAAACTCCTTCCCAAGGGTTGCTAGCTCGTTCATCATCTTAATGAACCGAGCTTCCATCTGATCGATGGACTCTCCCTCTAGCATCTTGAAGGCCTCAAACTTCCTGATTGCAAGATCTCTCTTGTTTTCTTTAATCTTTTCAGAACCTTCGCTCATCTCCCTCAGAGTATCCCAGATTTCTTTAGCTGTTTTCAGATGCATCAGCCTGACCGAGTTCTCGTAAGAAACGGTGTGGAGTATAATGTTTTTGGCAACATTATCCAGTCCTATTTGCTTAATCTGATCAGAATTAAGCGCGGACCTCTCCACTTCTTCATCTCCGGCGGCTGGAACAGGGACATTGCCAGCAACAGGCCAAGTCGTCTGAAGATTTCTCATAAATCTGATTGGCCCATGTTCAATCACCTGTGGCATCTGATCATGGATAGAATAGAGATGTGCAAGAACCCTGAATTTCCAATAATCATAGTTGTCAATAGAGAATTCAGGAAGATTGCCCTCGAGGCGTTTGGAACCGGATGCCATGATATGCAGTTTTTCAGAAACAAGATCAGTTCAGTAGACCACCAAAAGTTTCTCCTCAGAAACTGTTGATAAACAAAGTCAGTGATCTTTTGAACCACCGCTCTGATACCACTTGTTGGTCCCGAAACGAGTTAAGTCAGTGTATGGGGGGGGAATACACTGATGTCAGATTTTTCTGAAAGACTCAGAAAAATGCTCTAACGCACTCAGTCAGGATTCCCTGAAGTACTCAGTATGCTGAATGTCCGCAGGGGCAGCAGGGACGGTTCAGTAATGAGTCAAATAAGCTGAGTGTGAGTAAAGTGCTCGGAGGCTCAGTAGAGATAACAAACCTACTGACTGCTGAGAAGCGAGTCAGTTGGACTACTATCTCAGTGAGTCAGAGTACGTGCGGAAAGTGAGCCCTTAGATTCTACTCGTTTTAGTTTCTGAAAACGTTTTCTCTGAGTTGCTTAGTAAATAGGTGGTTAAGGCTGAGTGCACAGTATTCAGATTCAGGATGATTGATTCAGTCCTGAAGTTAAAACCAATGCAGTATGTTCAGTTTAACATGATGACATTTATGATCCTGAACAAAACAGTAAATCAGCACACAGGGGACTTTTTAACGTGGTTCGGAGATAACCAACTCCTACGTCCACGACCTGATTTAACAGGAAGCTATCCTCAAAACCCTGAGGATAGGTACTTGGGTTTTACGTGCCAAGGGACACAAATAGCCAACTTCCTTTCTTAGGAACTGACCCCTGGGCGTTTTACAAGTCCCAGTCCTTCTAACCAACCTATCTCACACTTTGAGAGGTTTGGTATTCTGGTTTCCAACTGAGATAGCTCTAGCAATACAAATCAGTGCTAAATATTAGAGCTATCGATCTAAGCAAATACAGAGCGAATCCTACTACAACACTAGGGAAATTTAATTGCAGAGTGTTGTTTATGATATGCTTTGTGTTCTTGGATTCTTGAGAGTTCTCTTGGAAATTTCCCGTTAACCTTGTATGGGTGCAAGGTTCTCCATATTTATAGGCGAGATTCAAAATAGATCCGTTGGAGGAGATCAAATCAAATCTTTCCTATTTTAGGTAGATTGCAGGCTAGGAATACTGTTCGACCTACCCGCCATGCTTATTCTGGCAAGTTGTCACATCACCTGCAACCTTTTGAGACGCATTAAATGCCGCATTAAATGCTGCGCAGACTCCGTGCTTACGTGTTGAAAGATCATTGGCTCTCCGTTGTAACGGCTAGTTGACCTTCAGACATTTATCCTTCCTCGTACATTCAATGCTCTGAGTCTCTTGTAATAACTCAGTCTGAACGTGTGCCTTAATGGAGTCTTACTGACATTCTTTTTGTCTCTTGTCCCATAGCATAAATAACCTTTCTTCTTTGGACTGACAAGATTCAGGTATTCTGAACCACAGCCTAAGTCAGGTCCTATGTGCATTCAGCACAGCCTGATAGGTTATTCAGCTCAGTATGTGTTACCTTTTTGCTTCGGACTTACAGGATTCAGGTAAACTGAACCAAGGCCTAAGTCAGGTCCTATGTGCATTCAGCACAGCCTGATAGGTAGTACTTACTCTTCACTGACTGAGTTCTGTCCTGAACATGCTTAGTGTATTCAGTAGAAACATCAGACAATGGTACTTCAGGATTGACTTCAGGAAGAATCAGCAGGCTTCGATCTTTAGTTTCAGAACAGACAATCTTCAGCTAGACTGACTGACTTCTTCAGAATGGTTTACACTTCAGACTTCAGTAAATTGGGTCGACTCCAATATTCTTCAGTCTTCAGTATGGTCCTTCTGTACTGAATCTCTGACCTAACTATCCTGAACTATTTTATCCTGAACACTATACTTAGGCAAATTCATCAGGGGTTTTGGGATCTAATCAAAATACCAAGATTGTCCCAACAAAATATGTATTGATGAAGTCCCCAAACCCTTAGACACCCCAAGAAAATCGGCAGCCACCTAGCACCAAATTTCGGCCATGTATTGAAGTTATAGGACCAATTTTCCAGCAGCTTGTGAGGTTAGGAAGAGAGCAAGTCTCGGCAGCTTTGAGTGAGGAAAGGAATAGGATTCGAGCACAAGGATTAGTCAAGCCAACGTACAACACTTCTCTTCTTTTCAAGCAATCAAAGGTTGGGGTTTAAACGGTGAAAAGTGGTAACTCTAGTTCGATATTTAAATACTATGTTTGATGTGTTTATGTGTTTATGTGCTAAAGAGGGATGCCCTTATGTGGTGTCGAAGATGAGTGCTCTTAAGTAGTACTAAAGAATGGACATCCTTATGTGGTATCAAAGAGGGATGCCCTTATGTGGTATCAGAGAATGGATGCTCTTATGTAGTATCAAAGAGGGATACGCTTAAGTCGAATCAAAGATTAAGAAAGATTGGTATGTTTTCACGTTTACATGTCCATTATATTTAGACTTCGAACTAAACTATCACCACGGAGTGATTATTTTATAATTGCTCACCCCTTCACCGAATTATATTTTCAGATTTTCATCAGTAAGATGACGAGATCGGCGATGCGGAGGAAGGTGGATGTGATGCGAGTTAAAGAAGTTAATGAATGAAGATTTTTATTAATTACCAAGTAGGCTTTTATTTTATTAAGTTGCAAGAGTTTTATTCATGATTTTTGGCACTTTTATGTTTGCCACAAGATTTGACGTATGCATGTTTTATTTCATTGAGTGCATGGACACGTAGATGTTTGATTTAGGATTTATTATGGTTTGATGAATTATGGGATTTTATTATAAATTTTATGAGGTATTATTATTATTATGATTAAGTGTTAAATTACATGAATTTAAGGAGTTAAGTTGATGGACTTATTTATTATGTTGGCAGCTGATGGTTCGAATTTAGAAGCATGCTTAAGTGTTTGAGTTATGTGTTTAATTGTTCTTAAGAAATAGTTATTGTCCTTAGTTTGCATGATCGATAAGTTAAGTTTTATAACTCCAAAAATTATAAAATTTTACCAGAATATTTTCCATGATTTAAGATGCATATTGACCAATTTTCGTGAGTTTTTACTTAGTAGAAGTCGAGGAACTGATTTTAGTCCTTTATGTGATTCTAGTGGTCAAAATTCTTGTTTTAAAAATACAGATTTTATGCCCAGCCTATTTTCGAAAATTTGGAAGTTTAATAGCCATAAAATATTGAGTATTTTGGTCATAAAAATCTGGAGGAAAATCGTTTTACAGTTTCAGCATGAATTTAGTCCTATAACTTTGTTTTACAAGCTTTTCATGTGTTTTAAAAAGTGATTTTCGTGGAAAGTACTTATATTATGTTTAATATGATTTATTTGAGTATTTATAGGTCTTAGGATGGTTGGTAAGATAATAGTATTAAAGGAATAAGATTTTATTAAAAGAGGAAAAAGAAAAAAGGAAACAAAGAAAAAGTCCCACAACCCGGGAGGCGGGATCAAGAATAAATATATTGGTCTCGTTAAAAACCTCGCCGGAAAACCACCCTTGTGGAAAAACCGGACAGAGGGAAAAAGAGTACCAATTAACTTAAACCATCCCATAGGTATTAAAGAATAAAAAAGCCAAAAGAATATCTGTACAAAAATGTATTGACAACCCATAAAACAGCCAAGTAATAACGCTTAACAATGTAGGAAGAGAACAATCCGCATTGGTAACACTCCCAACACTAAATCCGCATAAGGAAGCCCCATTCACAGCCAATCTCAAATCCAGCAACAATCCCATAGGAAACGGCTACAGCCACTAAGACCAAAAGTGTAACGCCCCAGTTAGCGCTGATTCAATGCCAGCCTCACCAATGCATCAGCAAACAAAGTTACACCCCAATCAAGTCTTGAAGAGGAACCCCCAATTCCAGCCACTCCTTAATACAAAACCAGCAGTTGGCTCCCTAAAGGAAAATTAAACTCCCTGCCACAAAGACAAAAGAGCAGCAGCATATAGCAAGAGGCTCCTAAGTGCTTCATATTCATTTAATGTCAATCCACACCCAAAACCGGCAGCAGTCAGCTTCAAAAGAAACTGCCAATCCAGCTCATCACAGCCACGAATACCACTAATTAAAGAGTAACTCCTCACAACAAAAGGAAACATCCAAATTCAGCTAATGCATCTATCAAGCCTGGTAACTGAACCCCAAATTCAGCCACTCAATTTAAAGCATCTGCCATAATGATCATTGATCCCAAGCCTTTAATTATGGGAAAACAGCAGATGACTTCCCAGCCAAGTATATCCTGCACTAAAGGGCAGTGTGCAGATTCCAAGGGGCCCAAAACTGCTGGCCAGCAAGCAATGAGCCAACAGCCCTGAACAAGTAAACCCAAAACAAATAAACCGCAGCAAGTCAGCACCAAAACAGCAAGCCTCTGTATCCGAAACCAGCCAATTTGTGCAGTGAGTAACTCCCAAAAGCAGCATCAAGACTAACACCCAAATACCCAAACTCACCCTGCTGTACAAATGAAATTGTACAACAAAAATAGCTCCCTGCTGTGAAAATGGATTTAGTATTAGTTAATGGACTGCTTTTATACACAACCAGTTTTGATGAATACACCCAGGCTATTTTCGTGAGTTTTATGTCCCAGTGGCTGTACATGATTTGTTTAGGTATTATGGCATGATTTAATTGATGTCTTGGTTGATGAATGAAGTTGGAATGATTTAATTTCCTATGTTAAATATATTAAATTATATTGGATATATTTGAGATGATATTATTTATGTTTTCCATTGATGTGTTGAACGAGTTATTTAAATTGAATGTATGATTTATTTGTTTCAAATTATTACTCTGATTTTAGTTCTAAAAGGGTTTTTAAAAGAGAAGGAATTTTATTACAAGCTTAAGGGTTCACGTTCTAAAGAATGTTTTCATTAAATTGTTTATTTAAATTCAAGACTTCCGCTGATTTGAAATGCATAAATTTTAGGGCGTGACAGTGTGGTATCAGAGCCGGTTTACGTTCTTGTAGACTTGTAAAAAAAAAAAAAATCATGTGATTTATGTGATTGTATGCAATGTTTTTATGGAATGATTTCATGAAAAAGTTTAATAAAAAGAGAAAACTCCATCCATCGCCACGGCCGTAGCCATCTCCGAGTCCTAAAGCAAGTAAGTTTTCGAAAGCTCAAGTATGATGTTTCAAGTGAAAGGATTTTATTCAAAGGAATGATTTATGATGAATGGCATGACCTAGTCATTAAGGATTTATGAAAAGTTATGAAGGACCACTCTTTTGTCAAATGTTTTAAGAAATTCTTTTCAAGGTTTTTCGAAAGGAAAATGTTTTAAGAAAATGTTTTATGAAAAATGTTTTATGAAATGTTGTGCTTGTACGATGGCTTAGGAAGTTTATGATTAAGATTTATGATGAGTATGAATGTCTAGCAAGAGTGTTTAGGACGCGTTTAAGTTCGATGGGTTATAGGACCGTTTTAATTATTTAGATCGGCTAAGCAATTTCCTTGTATTATGGGATCTTTTGTTTTAGATGCGTCTGAGACGTGACCCGACCCATGACCCTAATGATTCTGATAGACACGCGGATAGAAGGGGTCGCCCTCAAGCTAACCCTGTGGTCCATAACGTAGCACCTATGCTTAACACTACCGCACAAGTAGTTGAACAATTTAGGAGGTACAAGCCTGCTACCTTTAACAGGCGGGACGGACCGGACGCCGTTGAGGAATGGTTTCGTTCCATGGAGAGGATCTTCCAGTTGATTGAGTGCACCGATGCACAACGGATTGCTTGCGTGGCATTCCAACTTGTTGAGGATGCCGACCATTGGTGGGAGAGCCATTAGAGAATTCTCCCGATTGAGGAAAGACGTGCCTTAACTTGGGATCGTTTCAAGGGGATCATAATGGAGAGATACTACCCTCAATCTTACAAGGATAGGAAGGAGCGTGAATTCCTAGACTTGCGACAAGGAGGAATGACGGTTGCGGAGTACGAATTGAAGTTTAGCCAACTTGCACATTTTGCTCAACATCTTATCGACACCGAGCAAAAGAGTGTCCTACATTTCGTCAAAGGGCTAATGACCAAAATCCAGCACATTCTACTAGCTTTAGACAACCTAACTTTTGCCGAAGCACTCGAGAGGGCCGAACAAATGGGAGCATGTTTGAAAGAAGATGCGGATAGGAGGTCAAGGGATAACAAAAGAAGATGGGACCAAACCGGTGGAGCTAGAAAGGTGCCCAACCGTGGAGTGCAAGGTCAAGGATCGATCAAGGTTTTAAGCCTAGGCAAGGAAATCAAGTGATCATCATGGCATGTCCTAAGTGTGGAAAGAACAATAGGGGAGAATTTCTCATGGGGAAGGACGTTTGTTACCGATGCCACAAACCCGGGCATAGAGTGCCCGAGTGTCCGACTCTACCTAAAGGAATGACTCAAGCTCACGTGTACTCGCTTATGGGAGAGCCGAATGAGGATCAATCTCCTTCGAAGACTTTGCAAGGTATGCTAACTTTGAATTCGGTACCAATAACTGCTTTGTTCGATACCGGAGCTACGCATTCTTTTATCTCGCTTAGTTGTTGTTTGAGGATTGGTTGTGAGTTAGAGGTTAGTGTTAGACCCTTAGAAGTTAGTATCCCTTGGGGAAAGGCTGTTTTTACGAATAAGGTTTTGTCGAGTGCGAAACTTGAGATTTGTGGGAGAAGTCTTGAGGGAGAGTTACACGTGATGGAGATGGGACAATTCGATGTCATTCTTGGTATGGATTGGCTAGCTAAGTACCACGCCACTATCGATTGAGAGAAGAGGGAAGTGACGCTCAAGTTGCCAAGTGGAGAGGAGTTGACATACTTTGGTTCCCGACCAAGTACACATAATTTGATCGTCACCGCGATGCTAGCTATTGAATTGCTTCAAGAGGAAGGATGTGAAGGATATCTCGTCCAAGTGATGGCCATGAACGTGAAGGAAGTGAACATAGAAGATGTTGCCGTTGTTAACAAATTCGTTTCCCGAGGAGTTACCCGGAATTCCACCCGACCGACAAGTGGAATTTACAATCGATCTAGTACCGAGAGCTGCCCCAATTTTGAAAGCACCCTATCGTATGACGCCGAAGGAACTCGAGGAGTTAAAGATGCAATTACAAGAGTTGTTGGATAAGAAGTTCATCCAACCAAGCGTTTCGCCATGGGGAGCGCCAGTTTTATTCGTCAAGAAGAAGGACATATCGTGGAGGATGTGCATTGACTATTGAGAGCTTAATCGGCTCACGATAAAGAACAAGTACCCGTTGCCAAGAATTGAAGACTTGTTCGATCAACTAAGGGGAGCGAGTGTGTTCTCAAAGGTTGACTTGAGATCGGGTTATCACCAATTGAAGATCAAGCAAGGAGATAGAGCGAAGACAGCTTTTTGCACACGCTATGGGCATTACGAGTTCGTAGTGATGCCGTTCAGTTTGAGCAACGCACCAGCTATTTTCATGGACTTGATGAACCGTGTCTTTCACCCTTTCTTAGATCGGTTAGTCATAATGTTCATTGATGACATTCTTATCTACTCAAGGAGTAAGGAGCAACATGAAGAGCACTTAAGGACGGTTCTAGAAGTTTTGCGCCAAGAAAGATTGTTTGCAAAGTTTACCAAATGCGAGTTTTGGTTAGACCGAGTGAACTTTCTAGGCCATGTGATCACGGCCCAAGGAGTTGAAGTAGACGCATCCAAGGTTGCAGCCATGAGCAAGTGGAAGGCTCCAACTAATGTGAACGAGGTTCGTAGCTTTCTCGGTTTGGCGGGATACTATAGGCGATTTATTGAAGTCTTTGCAAAGATAGCCTCACCGATGACTAAGTTGACTCGCAAGGGAGAGAAGTTTGTGTGGTCCAAGGCATGCGAGAGGATTTTCCAAGAGTTGAAGGACAAATTAGTGTCGGCTCCAGTCCTTATTATTCCCGATCCTACGGAAGGTTTCGTTATCTTTAGTGACGCGTCGAAGCAAGGACTAGGTTGTGTTTTGATGCAACATGGGAAAGTCGTGGCGTACGCATCAAGGCAATTGAAGGTGCATGATAGCTCCTTGAGAGTTACGTACCCAAGTGTAGGTTGATTTCAAGTAATAAAATTTCTCGGGAGACCGAGTGTCGAACCACAGGGAGATTTGGAAGAAAAAGATATTATCTAGTTGAGAGGTTTAAATAAAGTAACAAAATACTAGAGCTTCGGGATTCCACTTTAGATAAAAATACTAGAGTTATGATCTTGGTTATCTTTGATAACTCAATCGAAATCTAACAATCAAGTGATTTCAATCGGAAGATATAACTTTGAGCACATATAATACTTTTGAAAAGTACCTTTAGAAATTCGAACAAGTTTATAAAATCAATAGTTGATATGTAAAACTAAGCATTTGTTGTGCCAATAAGTCTACAACAAATCAAAGTAATGACACATCAAAACCTCTCTTAAAAACTCTTCAAATGACTAAAGGATTAAAACTTTGAAAATCTTTATTGAATAACCAAGAACATTACTAATACTTTACTAAAGCTTCATCCCTAACTCTAGTAAAATATTTAGCTACTCATACTAATACAATAAGAACTCATATTTCTAAGAGAGATACTAGACTAAGATAGAAGGATTACAAGGAAAATGGGATGCCTTCAAGGGTTGCTAAAGGGCTCTTTATATAGGCCTCCAAATAGTGAATCATGGAGACTTTAGGAACCAATTCACGTGGCCTGTAAACATCAGTAATTTAATTGCCCTTGCCGTCTGAATTTCATCTTGACTTCTGAATGAAAGTTGTAGGCCGTTGGATTAGCTTTCCAAGGAATCTAAGATCTCCAAAATTGGATCTCTAGATTGTGAGTTATGACCATAATAGTGGAGTTGGTAAAACTGGATTGTTTTTCTCCGCGAATTTATGGTGGTCTATTGAAAAACAGATATCTCAGCTTGCACAAGATCAACGCCTTTAATATTTCTACTGTGTCTTGATGAATTTCTTGGCTAACCAATGGATTTGGTCTTGTGTAAATTGGACTTTTGTGTGAATTATGGTGAATTATTTCCCAACATGTGTACTGAGATGGCGGAATTTTGAAGCCCTGCATTGATTGTCATTTTGACCATTGAAGCCGGAACTTTTGACACTTGAGCCCTGAAGACAAGTTGTAGAGAAACGAATTATTGATCAAATACAACTGGAATTGGTTCAATTGGTTTAGTGAGGCTCCAGATACTGTTCAAATACGAAAATGTGTTTTGAGTCCAAACATTGGACAGAATTGGAGTCTTCACTTATGAGTACAAATACAATCCAAACATGTAAAATTGGATCACTAAAGTGTCTTAAGTATTTAGTACATTGTCTTAGGTGTTCAATATCATAAAATTTGGATAAATATAACTCCACTTAAGACCTCAACAATATACAATAGACATAATGGTTAGGTTGAATTATACATATGCTTCTTATTTAAATAGAAAACATAAATACTTATAACTAATTAGAAAGTGTGAAATTATATATAAATACGCTAAACAATACATTATAGTACACAAAATAATACACAAAATAGGTAAAATACATGCATACTTAAACGCTAATCACACTCCCCAACCAGCTTATTACTAGTCTCTAGTGATGAAAGCGTAACATAATTTTTGTGATGATGCTTTTATTTGCATCTTACCAACTCTTGATTATAATATATCTAAATTAACAAACTATTGCATTTTAGAACTATTTTATGCTCAATACAATCTAGATAGACAGTTTGATAGTCATCCCCTATTGTGCTCAAGTTAAGTGATCAAAAGGTATGGAGTTCACGTCATAATTCTATTATCTTGATATTTTACTATGGTTAACAACTTTCATGATGAAAATAAATATATATTTTTTTGTTTTTAACAAGATAGTTGTTAGAATAAACAACTTTTGCTAGTGGATTTCACACGCCTTACATCTCTCAATGCTGCTAGTGTTTACGCTCAGACTCAATATCGTGAATATTTCTATCATAGGCTTGGTTATACATCCGTCAGTCAATCAACAATGCATGCAACATAAGTTAGAAGGACTTTATTTGGTTGTAATGAGGCTTAGGGTGAAGTTATAAAGAAAATCGGCTCTGGATTTTGACTCAAAGTGGTCTGCAACCAACTGTAGGAAGAATTATATTTAGGCTTTGATTCGCATTTTCAAATCTCTTCAATACTGTCCTTCGCCATCCTCATCATTATTCCGATAAACATCACTTTTTTTTTTTCTTTTTTTTTTTCTTTTTTTTTTTGTTTTGTTGCTTTTTTTTTTTTTGACACCTTCACAAGAATAATTCACCTTATTCACACTTTGAGAACTGATAATTATGATTTTGTGGTAAAAGAAAAGGTTTTATTTAGGCTCAAAGGGTTTACTAAGGCATTGAAAAATTCGGTAGGTTTTATTGGAAAAGAAAGGTAAGTCTTAATTGCCTTCATCATTCTTATGTCTGCATACAAAGTGACTGATACAGATTCAAAACAAGTTCTGAAGAACATAATTCATGACAGAGTATCTCACATAAAAGAATGCTCAAACATGCTATTTAGGCACAAATTCTCACAGGGTAGGTTCATATCCACTAAACAAAAGTTGCAGTTTTCTAATGTAAATCTTGTTAAAATAAATTTTTTTTTTTTTCAACAATCAATTGCAACCATTTGTAAAATAGAAAAATTAGTAGAATTATTCAATTATAGTCCATAATCTTTTGTCACAGTGTGTGTGAAATGAGGATGACTTATAAACATCTATTAGAATGTACTTAACCAAAATAGAAAAAAAATGTACCAAGTTTGTTAAATCGCATATATTAAAATTAAGACATCAGTAAATTTAAAAAGTCGTGGTTGTGATGCGTCTCAAAGGTATAAAGAAAAGGTTAATTTTCTTACCCCCTTTACTCTGCCATCTTTATAGTGTTTTTAATATTTTTTTTTTTACTTTTTATTTTTTTTAAATTTTTTTGGATTTTTTTAAAAAAGAACTTAACAAAAAAAATGTACCAAGTTTGTTAAATCGCATGTATTAAAATTAAGACATCAGTAAATTTAAAAAGTCGTGGTTGTGATGCGTCTCAAAGGTATAAAGAAAAGGTTAATTTTCTTACCCCCTTTACTCTGCCATCTTTATAGTGTTTTTAATATATTTTTTTTTACTTTTTATTTTTTTTAAATTTTTTTGGATTTTTTTAA
>JAPKLY010003736.1:0-13024 GCA_026898435.1 Prunella vulgaris | reverse complement strand
ATATCTGGGCAGAAAGAAAGATAGAATATATAAAACAAAGATGTCTTTGGATTGTAAAAATTAAAAAGATAACGTCAATCAAAATTTTATATATGCATCGTGTTTTTTAAGTAAAAATAATCTAAGAAATAGTTTCGATCTAACTCCGTCACAAATAAATTTTAATAAATATGCTATTTTTTGAAAAATTGATCGGACTACGATTAGATTCCGACCTTTCAATATTACTTATTTAATCTTTAAAAATTAAAAAAAATAATGTTAGTCATAATCATATTTCTTTTAAATTTTTTCTAGATTAAAGGAACATAAAAAATCATTCCAACCCAACTCCGTAAAAAAAAATACTATTGCAAATGATACTTTTTACTAAATTTAGACAAATATCCAACTTTTCAAAATACTCGTTATTTTACTAGTAACAATTAAAATGATAACGTTAATAAAAAATTTATATATGCATAGTATTTTTTAGGTAAAAATAATCTAAAAGTTAGTTCCGACCTAACTCCGTCACAAAAAATTTATTAAATATGTTATTTCTAAAAAATTGACCAGACTTCGACCAGATTTCGACCTTTCAATAATACATATTTAATCCTTAAAAATTAAAAAAGATAATGTTAGTTGTAGTCATGTATCTTTTAAATTTTTTCTAGATTAAAGGTACTTAAAAAATCATTCCTACCCAACTCCGTCAAAAAATACTATTGCAAATGATATATTTATAAATTTGGAGAAATATCCGACTTTTCAAAATACTAGTTATTTTACTAATAAAAATTATAAAGATAACGTCAACCAAATTTTTTCATATGCATTGTGTTTTTTTAGGTAAAAATAACCTAAAAAGTACTTTCGGTATAACTCCGTCACAAAAAAATTACTAAATATGCTATATCTAAAAAAATTGACCGGACTCCGACCAGATTTCGACATTTCAATAATACATATTTAATTCTTAAAAATTAAAAAAGATAATGTTAGTCGGAATCATGTATCTTTTAAATTTTTTCTAAATTAAAGGAACGTAAAAAATCATTCCAACCCAACTCTGTAAAAAAAATACTATTGCAAATGATATTTTTTAATAAATTTAGAAAAATACCCGACTTTTCAAAATATTAGTTATTTACTAGTAAAAATTAAAATGATAACGTCAATAAAAATTTTATATATGCATAGTGTTTTTTAGGTAAAAATAACCTAAAAATTAGTTCCGACCTAACTCCGTCACAAAAAAATTTACAAAATATGATATTTTTAAAAAAATTGACCAGACTCTGACCAGATTCCGACCTTTCAATAATATATATTTAATCCTTAAAAATTTAAAAAAATGACCTTACTCGTAATTATGTATCTTTTAAATTTTTTCTACACTAAAGGAACTTAAAAAATCATTCCGACTCAACTCCGTCAAAAAAATACTATTGCAAATAAATTTTTTAATAAATTTAGTCAAATATCCGACTTTTCAGAATATTAGTTATTTTACTAGTAAAAATTAAAAAATAACATCAATAAAAAATTTATATATTGTTGGTCCCGAAATGAGTAAATTAGTGTATGGGGGGAATACACTGATGTTAGATTTTCCCGAAATCTCATGAAAATGCTCTTTCAGACTTAGTTAGGAAGATCCTGATGTGTTCAATTAACCTGATGGTTCACAGAGGCAGCATGGACAGATCAGCAAAGAACCAGATAGGATAAGTCACAGAGTGCTCTTAGAAGCTCAATAGAGATAGCCCACCTACTGACAGCTTGGAAGCTCGTCAGTTAGATAGCTATTTCAGTAAGCTAGAGTACGTGTGAAAAGTGAGCCCTTAGGTTTCTACTCGTTTTAGTTTCTTAAAACTTTGATCAGAATTGCTTACGAAAATGTGTTTAAGGCTGGTGCACAGTTTTAAGTCTCAGGATGATTGATTCCTCCTGATTGTTTCAAAACAATGCAAGTATGCTTAGTTTATGATGATGACAAGTATGATCCTGAACAAGTATGTAAATCAGCACAAGGTGACATTTTTAATGGTTCGGAGCTAACCAACTCCTACGTCTACGGCCTGATTAAACAGGAAGCTACCATCTACCACTGAGGATTGGTACTTGATTTTTACGTGTCAAGACACATGAGTAGCCTTCTTCCTCTCTTAGGAATCAACCCCTGAGAGTTTTACAAGTCTCAATCCTTCTAACCAACCTTCTCACAAACTGAGGGATTTTTGTATTCTAGTTTCCAACTAGGGTGTGTTAATCCTTCTAACAAAACAGTTCTAAGGATAGGATTAACACTCTAAGCAATACAGATCAGATTCCTACTACAACACTAAGGAAATTTAAAACTTCGGAGTGTTGCTTCAAATTTGCTTTGAGTGCTTGGAATCGTGAGAATGCTTTCGCTTGGAAATTTCCCGTAACCTTGAATGGGTGCAAGGTGATATGTATTTATAGAGTGATTTGAAAAAGATCCGTTGGAGGAGATCTTGAGCAAATCAGCCTATTTTAGGTAGGTGCAGGTTTTGGTTGTCCTTGCTTGACAGTATCCATACTAAGTACGGTAACATTCTGATCCGTCGCCTGTAGCTCTGAGAACATGAAATGTTGCGCAGTCTCCGTACATACGTGTCGCCTCCTCACTGGTCGTTTTTCCAACGACTAGTTTGTCGACTTTGACTTTAATAACCTCATACATTTATAACTTTGAGTTCCTCATTCTTTAGTCAGAAGAAATGTTTGTCTTTACTATGGAGAGGCTGACTTTCTCTTTATTCCTCAGACTCCATTGCACGTGTAACCTTGCCTTGTCAAGACATACAAGTATCAGATAAACTAAGACAAAGCCCAAGTCAGGACTTATGAACATCAGTGAGACGTTCAGCCTGATCAAGGTTACACTTGCCCTTCACTGATGGAGTCGTACCCTGAGCATGCTTAGTGTACTCAGTATGGACCTAATCAGTGGTTGTCTTCAGGATGGCTTCCACACAGCTTTTGGACTCTTTTCAGGTTTCTCAGGTTCAGCTATAGTTTGATCATCTTCAGGACGATCTTAACCCTCAGGGTTGGAGATGCTTCAGACTTTTGTGATGTCACCATCAGTCTTCAATCTTCAGCACGTCCCTCCTAAACTGAATACCTGTAAATAGAAAAATCTATTCTAACCTAACTATCATGAACTATCATCCTGATGAACTATACTTAGGCAAATTCATCAAGGGGTTTTGGGATCTAATTAAATATCAGTATTCAGTTCAGGAAACTCTAACAATTTAGGTTCTCAGTTCTATAAGATGGAATCAGGAAATGGTTAGTACAATTCTTGATAAAGTGCAGAAAAGTAAATCAGGAGTCAACGAGATGTTGTCTCAGGAATAAAAATAGTTCATTGATATAAGGATAAGTACAATTTGTCCTGAACTATTACAAAAATATTCTTGATCTAGACAACTACTCCTGATGACTACTCTTCGTCCTCCCATCTTGGAAGGGTAAGTCCTTACTTACCCAAGACTCTCATCTTCGCAGCATGGAACTGAGCTGGATCTTTGAGAGCACCAGATCTGCTTGCAACTGTTGCCATCTCTTTCTGAATAGCATTCCGGTCAAGATGGTGGTTGATATCGAGGGTCGGAGGAATATAGATGACATTCTCAGGAGCCTTTATTTGGACTTAAGCTCTATCAGCGAACCGAATGATCTCAGCCCAGAGGTCAGCATACATCAGGGCCATCCACTCGCAAAATATATCATTCTTATCCTGATCCTTGCACTTCAACCAGTGCCCATATACATAGTACTTCTCCACGAACTCTATTTTAATAGGAGTCCATTTCTCGTTCTGTTCTGGAGGGATGAAGTTGTCCACGTACTCGTACTGAATGGGACCGGTCTCCTGAGCAATCACATTCTTCTTGGTCGCAGCAGCTTTCTTCTTGGCGGCTTCAGGGTCAGGTTTCTTCTGATCAGTCTTCTCGTTCAGCTCTGCCATTTGCCCCTTCAACTTTTGGAGTTCAGATGCCTGACTCCTGACCTGCAGTGCAGTCTCCAGTGTTAGCTGCTTTGACCTCTTCCTCTCCTCGATAATGGGATCACCAGGGAAGCGCTGCTCCTCACACTCTTCCATCAGTTCATCAACGGAAAACCTGAGCTTTCCTCTTCTTGGAAGTGTCAACCTTAGGATTTTTCAACCTCTTCCTTTCCCTTTTTTTGGTAGCATCAGGGGTCCTATCCTCCTTATCGAGCTTCTTCTACAAGTCCTGAACCAGGATCCCCTGAGAAGCTTGCTGATCCGCCACCACCTTCAGCTCACTGGCAACCTGATCAGTCTTCTCCGCCCTAATCAGGCTCTCGGACAGATGACTTTGGAACTCCTTAAACATGGTCTCAACCTCCTGCTTTCATGCTGAGCATTCTCCTATCAAGGTATTGAAGGTCTTGGTCCATGCATCATCAGAAGCCTTCTGACCTTCCCTCAGTTTGGTCAGAAGTAAGTCGTCCACAGATTTGGCCTCTTCCCGAGCCACTGTCCTGACCTGGGCCTCCTGCCCCTTCAGTGCCTCAGCAATGAGAGCCTTGATCCTATCATCTAGGCCTCCCAATGCTGAATTGATCATGGATTGCACAGTGTCAGTAGTGAGCTCAGTTGAGCGTTGTCCCTCAATGCTCAGGAATCTGGCAGACGATTCCTTCCTAGCACTTAGGAACTCAGACGTCAGTTTCTTGTGTTTCTGACGCTGGCGCTCCATCTTGTTGAGTATGTTGTGGGCCATCAGTGACACTCCCATTGAAATGGTCTTCATCCTTCTCCTCCTGGTGGTTTTGGGTTTGGCGGATACGGTCAGTGGGGCCTCTCCTTGAGCCTCAGCAGTCCCGGCCCCGGGGAGTGCATCATCAGCTGGTGCACCTGATCTTGAGCGTGCACCTTCCCCAACTATCGGAACTATCGCCAGTTCCATAGGAGGGTTGGGCAGTGGATTGTTCGCCCTGACCACCCTGATGAAATCGTCCTTCATCAGCACCTGAGCAAAATGAGCGAATCTGGAAACGATCACATAGGGTCTGCTCCTGATCCCTGAGCCAGTCCACACCCTTCGCCTCAATCAATGTCGCAAGCTCAGGGAAGGATGCCCTTCACATGATTACCAGGGTGCGAAGCTGAATCAATTCTTCAGCATAAGGATCCTTCAGATCCGACAAGTTCTGGCAGCCGAATCAGATGGCTTGAGAATGGGCGTCCATCTCAAACGGGGTCAGTCTGGGTGGTTTCGAAACTTCCTGATGGTCTGATTCAGTCTCTTGTTCGTCGTTAGACACCGCCCATTTTCTGCCCTGGTTATTCTCCATACCTTCATCATGGAGCTCCTCTTGAGCCTCCATGCCCTCATCTCCCTGATGCTCCTCAGAGCCATCATCTGAACTGCCTGCCCCTCCTGGGCAACCACTTCTCCTTCTTCAGTCTCCCCAACTGGCTCAGCCTGAGCCTCCTCATCATGCTCCTCCTCCACTTCATGGACCACCTCCATGATATGGGTCTCAGCTACATCCTGATCAGTCCTAAAGGGTGTTTCGGACTGACCAGTGATAGCTTCACCACCTTGGCCTTCTCCTTCACCACCAAATTCCCCCTGGGCCTGAGTCACCTCCACCGGAGGGTTCTTCTCAGATTCCTGATCCACCTCCGGCTCAGTTGGGGGATCAGCTACTGGTACCACTGAAGACTCCGGAACTGATTGAGTGGCAGCAGTAGACTGAGCGACAGTCACTAATCTGGCTTCAGGACGATCCGACTCAGTTTTGGACTCGTCCCTGATCATAGTCTTCTTTGAGGGCGGGGACTTGGTGATCTTCTTCTGGACCAACCTCACCCTCTTGGGGGCCTCCTTGGTTGGCTTTCTCTGAGCTTTGGAAGATGTGGGCTTCTTGCTCTTTGACACTTTCTTGATCTCAGTGTCATTGAGCCTCTTCACTGTCTCATCATCTTTCTGAAATAGGACATGTTTGTCCTTGAAGTCAATCAGCTCTGCCAGATCCACATCTCCCAAGGTCAGTGATTGGAGCATCACTGGCAGTCGTGATCTGTAGTGGGGGTTCTTCACGAAGAAGATCCGATCCCCCTTCTTCTCCACCTTCTTTGACTCCAAAACCAGCTTCTGAAGAAAATACTCTTCCTAATCTACTTCCCCATTCTCCAGCACAGCAGCCATGACCCTGATCTTTGGTTGGGAAATTTGCTACATTCCCCCAACAAAGCCCATGATGCTTTGCACAACCACCTCAAACATGAGCTTGTAGGCTGGCTTCAACAGTTTCTTGTTCATCTCACTGAAGATCTCCTGAGGTTCGATCAGGTACGTGTCAAGGTAGCCCTGCTCATCCCCTGCCTTGTAGACTGATGGGTCCGACAGCTCATTCTCTGGAGTGGAGTGAGGAAGGTTGAAGCACTTCCTAATCAGCTGTCTCACCACCACCTTCTGAGAGAAATACTCCACCATCTCTTTTCCATCCTTCTCAACCGTCCTCCTGAGAGGGATCTCAGAGACCCACTCCCCATCCTCTTCTTGCGTCACATTGACGTAGAAGGCTGCCACCAGATGTGGGCAAGTCTTTGCTGGCTTGATGAAGACAAACTCAAGCAGCCCTGCGTTCTTCAGTGCTCCATACACCTGCCTCAATCCTGGAATAGTGGATTGATGGGAGAAATCGACCAACCATTCATATGTGATCTTGCCCTCGACAGACGAAAGGGAATCATGGAATCTCTTGGCATTACTTACAGACATGGTGGAGGTTGAAGACGCAATTGAAGAAGTGCTTGAGAAAAGTTTAGTTGCAGAAAATATAGGATAAGAAAGATATGAGTGCGTAAAAAGTGTGCAAAATGATCTCTTCTCCTTTTTATACCCAAATTTCAGTTTTAGTGTGGGGTTCAGATTTAAAACCTTCGAGACTCAACGGTGGAGATTAATCCGCTATTTTTGCATGTATCAAAAGATGTGCCTTTCCATTTTCAAAGGTAATAATTTGAATTTTTACGGAAAACTGTTCCCGCCCACACTTGCATTAAATGCGTGTCAGAGGATGTTTGAAATAAATATGCATTATTGTATTTAATAAAAACTGAATAATAAATGAACGGTTGGGATTTGAGTTAAAAACCCTTTGATTGATGTCGTGTCAGACAATTTCAGAAGTGATGCAAGCAAGTCATGATGAAAGAAAGTCCAGGAAATCATACCAGTCAGTCAAGTATAGAAACTTAACTGATACCTCGTGAGACCGATCAGGTTAACAAGCCCTGAAATCTGAGTCCTGAACCATAAACCATCCTGATCCTGATGAACCTAAATCTGATGTCTATTCCCCCTAGAAGCCATCCATCTCTCTGCAACCTGATCCTAAGTTAATCATCCCTTCTGACCGTCTTGTTTAATCCTGAACCAGGATTCATACTAAATCCTCTACACCTGGGTCAAGAAGTCCTAACTCCACTGACAACTCAACAAACTTGGTTTCAGGAAAAGCATTAGTCAGGATGTCAGCTCTCTGCTTGTCTGTAGGGATCCTCTCCATCCTTATATCCTTCTTCTCAACATGATCTCTTATAAAGTGATGCCTGATGTCTACATGCTTACACCTTGTGTGTAAGACTGGGTTTTGGGATATGGCTATGGCACTGTTATTGTCACAATAAATTGGGACTTCAGTAGCCTCTATTTAGTAGTCTCTCAGTTGTTGCTTCAATCAAAGGATTTGGGAGCAACAACTGCCTGCCGCCATATACTCAGCCTCAGTTGTAGACTTTGTAACACTTATTTGTTTCTTAGAAAACCAAGAGATCAGTTTGCTCCCTAGAAACTGACATGTGCCTGTAGTTGATTTCCTATCAATCCTAGAGCCTCCATAATCAGCATCAGAATAGCCAGTCAGTCCTAGGTTGTCATCAGAGGGATACCAAAGTCCTAAATTGGATGTACCTTAAAGGTATTTCATAATCTTTTTGACACTCTCTAGATGACTCTTCTTTGGATCAGACTGATACCTCGCACAAACTCCTACTGCATAGGTGATGTCAGGACAACTTGTAGTCAGGTACAATAACGAACCAATCAGTGCCCTATATTCAGTCTGATCTACTGAGGTCCCCTCCTTGTCAGGATCCAGCTTCTCGTTTGTGTTCATGGGAATACGTGAGACTTTGCTGGACTGAACTCCAAACTTCTGAATCAAATCCCTCGCATACTTGGACTGATTGATGAAGATTCCGAAGTCAGTTTGCCTGACCTGAAGACCTAAGAAGAAGTTCATCTCTCCCATCATTGACATCTCAAACTTCCCCATCATCAGCTTTGAGAATTTCTCACAAAGCCTCAAGTTTGGCGATCCAAAAATAATGTCATCGACATAAATTTGGACCAAGAAAATGTCCTCCCCTTCGGATATCCTGAATAGGGTCATATCCACTGTTTCTTTCACGAACCCGTGGTCGATCAGGAACTGGGAGAGCGTATCATACCAAGCTCTAGGAGCTTGTTAACAGTCCGTAAAGTGCTTTCTTCAGGTGATACACCTTATCACCAACTTCGAACCCAGGAGGTTGCTCCACATAAACCTCCTCGTTCAGAATTCTATTCAGGAAAGAGCTCTTCACGTCCATTTGATACACCTTGAACTTCTTAAATGTTGCATAAGACAAGAACAACCTGATTGCTTCCAACCTTGCGACCGGAGCAAAGGTCTCATCATAGTCGATCCCTTCGGCCTGAGAGTAACCCTTAGCCACCAGTCTGGCCTTGTTCCTGACAACAACATTCTTCTCATCCCTCTTGTTCTTGAAGACCCACTTGTTGCCAATAACATGTTGACGCCTAGGTCTATCTTCTAACTCCCAAACCTGATTCCGCTCAAACTGATAGAGCTCATCCTGCATGGCTATGATCCAATTGGGGTCAGCAAGAGCTTCTTCTATGTTATTAGGTTTCTGATCAGACAGGAAGCAACAAAACATAGTGCTCTCACCATGGAACAACCTTGTCCTGACCCCCTCATTGATATCACCAATGATATCTGTTAATGAGTGATCAGAAAGTCATGTCATCCTGCTGACTGGAGCACTGGGAGCAGCTGCTAACGTTCCTTCACCTGATCCTGAAACGTTAGTCTCAATAATAGGCAAATAAGCAGTACGAGCAAGAACAGGGGACACTGAGTCATTCCCTGAGGTTTGTCCAATGTCAGGGACATTGTTTCCCCCTACAGAGTTAGACTCAGTAAATGTCTCAGGTGCAAAAGCATCATCACCGACAATCCTTACCTCAGGTTGAGTCTGTGCCTCCATCTGAGACTCAACATTCTCCGAGGCTGGGGCTTGCTGAGGGTTGGCCTGAGGTCCATCCTGATCGTCATCATCATCCCATCCCATGGGAGCTTGCACAAACTTGACCTTGAACTCATGATTCTTCTTTAGGCTCAGTCTTGTCACCCTCTTAGTAACCCCCTCAGTGTCAGGAGTTGGAATCTGTTTTCTACGCACTGATGCAGTCGCATCAAACACAACATGAGGTGTTTCCTCCACACAAAGGGTCCGACAGTTGTACACCCTGAAGGCTTTGCTGACTGAGGAATATCCTAAGAACACTCCCTTACCACACTTGCTATCAAAGGCTTTCAACTGGTCTTTCCCTTTGTTCAGGATGAAACATTTACACCCAAAGATATGGAAATAGGAGATGCGAGGCTTCCTCTTGCTCCACGTTTCATAGGGTGTCTGAGCATGTTATTTGTTCAGCATAGATCGGTTCTGAGTGTAGCAAGCAGTGTTGATTGCTTCAGCCCAGTACTTCTTGGGCAGTCCTGACTCAGCCAATATGGTCCTGGCAGTTTCCTTCAGGGTCTGATTCCTTCTCTCAGCTACTCCATTCTACTGCGGAGTCCTGGCTGCAGAAGTCTCATGAGCAATGCCAAGGTCAGTACAAAAATCAGTTATATAAGAGTTAATAAACTACGTTCCCCAATCTGATCAGATCCTGACGATGTTCTGACCCTATTCAGTACTCAGTTTCCTCAGCCAGAAAATAACCCATGTGTACCTGGAATAATCATCAACATCAACAAGGGTATATTTCCTACCATTCATGCTGATAGGAGTAATCAAACCAAAGAGATTCATGTGCAGGAGCTGAAGCACTCTGTCAGTTGAGAAGGCATCTTTCTCCTTGAATGAAACTTTAGTTTGCTTACCTTCCTAACATGCTCCGCACACGTGGTCTTTGCTAAAAACATCATTAGGTAGACCCTCTACAAGAGAAAGTCGAGAGATTTTGTTAATAATCTTGAAGTTTAAATGACTAAGGCGCTTATGGCAAAGCCAACTGAGTTCAGAGGAACTCTTAGCGACCAAACAAGTTTCAGGAGAGCAGACGTTGCCTCTCCTGACACCTGTAATAAGAACCTGCAATGTAGATTTGTCTTTCACAAGGCATATATTCGAGGTAAAGTCTACACTAGATCCGCGGTCACAAAATTGACTGACAGATAACAGGTTATGCCTAAGACCCTCAACATAGGATACATTAAGCACTTTAACAGAACGAACAACAAGAGTACCAAACCTTCTGGTGAAACCCTTAGAGTTGTCACCAAAGGTAACCTGCAGGCCATCCTGAGCTACGTAGTCCTGAAGGAGATCACGAAATCTGGTCATGTGCCTGGAGCAGCCTGAATGCAGGTACCAATCCTTCTTCTGATCCTCTCTCTTCTTCTTGTAGCCCGCAGCAACCTGAAAAGAATCAGGCCTCAGGTACCCATCTAGTATTGGGTCCTATTTGGTCAGCTGTACCCTTCGGGATCCAGATCTGCTTCACGACTCTGATGGCATCATAGGTATAGACATGTCTCTCTGAAACATCTATAGACACTGTCCTCTTCATCCTCGATGTCTTGGAAGTTGAGAGTGTATGTGTGTCAGCCTGAGGTTCAGGAGCCTTGGATTTCTTCTTGGGGGCAGGCCTCTTGTTCCTCTTTGGCCTGGGTGCAGTGGGCTGAGGCTTGTCCTGGGAAGGAGCTACTCGAGCCTGACCTCTAGGCACACGAGGTCTGGCCTGATCGTTATCGGAGTCAGGACTCTGTTGCCCTTCAGGAGCCACCTGGCGAGTCCCTCTTCGAGGAGGATTGAGATGTCCCTGATGGGCCTTGTGCCCTGTCTGAGGCTTCTGCACCTCAGTATCCTTTGGGTTTACCTGGGGTCTCCTCCTGCCCGAGTTCCCTCGACCCTGAGCATTCTTAGGTTGAGCCTGAGAACTGCTCGGGATAAAGTTCCCTTGAGCCTGAGGATTCCTGGGCTTACCCTTGGGGTTCCCTTGGTCTGTCTTCCTCGGCTCCTGGTGAGGAACCTTGGCCTTTCCCTTATTTATCGGCCTTGTTCCCTCAGCCTGTTGCCTGACAGGTTCATTGGGCAGTTTCTCCTTCCCTTTTACCTTTATCCTGGTGAGTAACACGTTCGCCCTCTAGTTTGGGCAGGGACAAATGCCTTTTTCTGAGAGTTACTCCCTAAAGCAACTCTCTTTTTCTTGCCCTTAGGATTCTTAGGTTTAAAACCTAACCCTACTTTAGCACCATCGGTATGCTGAGAGATAATTGTTAACTCCTCAACCACTTGGGCCGATTTATGTAACTTCTCTAGCTTTTCCTCAAGGTGCGCATTGTGTTTTTTCAGGGCCTCAATTTCAGTGGTGTATTGAAGCACCAGCTGTTGATCAGCGACCTCTCTTGAGGTTTGTTCAAGACAGCGAGCAGTTTGCTCAGCCCTAAGGCGAAATTACCACTCAGCTTCGAACATCCGCCAGAGAGATATTCTCTCAATCTCAAGTTGTTCCTGAACTAGGAATCGATCGATGTCACGAGTCTCAATCAACAAGGAAATGACAGCATTGAGTCTTTCAACCACAAGAGGAACTTCAGAATGCCTATTCCGGGCATGAAGCAGCTCTTCCTGAAGGTTTACTAGCCTCAATGCTTCTTCAGTATCTCTCATTCTGAGAGACTCGGTGAGACGATCATTCTCACTGGTCAGATTGGCGTTCACATCCACTATGTGAGTATGAGTCTCCTGTAGCCTTGAAAACTCAACCATCAATTGCTCTAAGGCGAGCTGAAGGTTGAGATCTCGTGCTGAGTCTGAGCTAAGCTCAAATGCGTGATCAGGAAAAGAGACAGAAGAACATACCACGGCATCTGCCATCAGGTAGAGATCCTCATACTTGATTCGGGTGAAAATTGCATGAATTTTGTGTGTTATTATTGCCTATTTTAATTGGGATTTTATGCTTTTATCACTTGCGCTGGAGCCAATACTCGCCGTGTCGCCGCCGAAGATGAAGTCAACACCGGAATTGAAGATTCCTATCGCCGGAATGAAACCCAAATCTCGCTGGAGCTCGTTGTCAGAAATTATGGAAGGAAGAGAGAAGAAAAACCGTCGTCCCTGTACTGCAACCTGAGCCGCCGCGCCACCGGAATCGCGACTACCATAGCCCCTGTTTCTTACCAGATTTCATGCCGAAAGCACAGTTGTCGCTAATCGCCGGAAACCCACCGCAAGTCTTTGCCGAAGTTCACACCATCTTCGCCGCTCCACGCCGGAACCTCGGTCCTTCACTCAAGCTCGACAGAAATTAACAGCCATGGCTAGAATTGAGAAGAAATTGAGAAGCCCCTTCGCCGGAATTCACAGCAGCTCACCGGAGATGGGTCTGCAAACCTCAATTCGTCCGCTTCACAGACCAACCACCGCCACCATTGCTCTATTCGAGGTTCAGAGATGAAGAAGAAAACGTTATCCATTTCAAGAGTTGTTAAAATAAAAGGTAATGTTTTCACTTCTATAACCCGTGCTTAATTTTGCCTTCACCCGTGCTTCATTTGGCAAACCGATCAACATAATTTGAAGAATTATGCACGGTTTAGGAGTTTAAGCACGACCCGTGCTCAAGGTGCAAACCGTGCCTGAGGAATTTTATTTTGAACG
>JAPKLY010003735.1:0-11903 GCA_026898435.1 Prunella vulgaris | reverse complement strand
ACTAATTACTATGAACAATTAGCGACGAAACATAAAATTGTCATTAATATTATTTATTATATGACGACTATGATCGTCACTAATTACAATGACAATCATCACCAAATAATAGTGTGACGAATTAAGTGCGTCACCAATTCTTTTGAAGAATTAATGACAAAACGTATAGTTGTAACAAAAATACTATTTTTCATGACGTTGAATATCGTCACTAAATATTATGAATATCGTCACCAAAGTTTATTGTGACAAATTTCTTGTTTTTGTCATGAAAATTTCGAATTAGTGACGAAAAAAAACACCAGTGGCGACAAAGAGAAAATTCATCACAAATTCTCACTTTTTGGTGACGAAAATTAAATTTGTCACTTGTAGGTAACATATTGTGACGAATTTTGTATCGTCACACAAAATTTCGTCACGGAATGTGTGATTTCCTGTAGTGTTCCCCAACTTTGCGAGAAATATTGAATTCCTCTCGATATCTTCTTGTACGCTCCGGAGAAGAACGAGCGAGCTGACATGCCCCCGGCCGGACTAACTGCCATCAACGTCCATACCCTCGAGGCCGGGCTTACACTACCCATGCACCCGATTATTGGCTAGTTCCTGCTAGACAACAACTTCGCCATCACCCAACTCACTCCAAATCCTTGGAGCAATTTTCTGGCGATGTTGTCGATTTTTGGGTTGGAGGGGTATGAGAACCGACTAACCACGACAGAAATCAAAGAAATGTTCACCGTGACCCGGCAAGCCAAGGACGACAAGGGGTATTATTACCTGAAAGCTCGCCCAGGAAAGAAGTTTTTAGAGAGCCTTCCCAATAAAGTCCGTGACTGGAAGGAACAGTTCGTCTTCATGAGCGGAGATTGGCGAGCTTCTACCAGTTACACCGGGCGAGGAGGGCGTATTTTCTCCCCTGAGAAATATGGAGAAGCTAGCAGTAGGTGGCCCATTTTGGTGTGTGTGGGTTGAATTAGATTTACTAATCTAATTTTCCTTTTCTTGCAGGTTTAAAGTGTCACAAGTCCTGCCGCGGCAAGCCTATAGTGTCGATTGCATTCGACTTTGTGCGAGCGGTATGCTATTTGAGGAGTGAGGAGGACAGGAATGTTGCCCACTTGTGTCTGCACCACTGTTTAAGACTTGCAAGGGTTCTAACATCGCCGCACCACCTTATTGCTCAAGGTCCAGAACTTCCAGGTTGATAACTGTCTTGAGCTCGCAAAGTTGTTAACATAGCTCGCTAAAATGCTAAGTTTAAGATTTTGATTTGTGTAGGTAAAGGCGTAGCAGTTGCCTTCTCGTCCATTGAAGTCCCCGAAGCCTACCACACTTTAGCTCGCCGATTTGCAATGGGGCCACCTTGCCCGAATAGGTAAGGCTTGCCATCATCCCTCACTTTGGAGACGAGTAAGAAGGCGGAGCTCGCCGCCAAGGAAGGTGTCGGAGGCTTCGGAACTCAAAAGACGTCTGCTAAAACATCGGCAAAGACCCCTGCTCCAACAAAGAGTTCTCAGGTCGCCAAGACTGGGCGAGGAGTTGGGCGAGCTGCAGCCACGCCGTAGCGAGCTCCTCATCAACAAAAGTGGGGTCTCCATCGAGGCGACAGATCCAGAGTGGGCGACGAAGAGGCCCATCCTCGGAAGAGGACCAAATTTGCTCTTCAGGATGTGGAGTCTGATCCATTCGGGCGAACTGGATCAGGATCGGCTCATGGTGGTTCTGCCTACTCCACTGCTCCATTGCCACCTGCCCCCGTTCAGAGGTCGCCAACTTCTCAATCCCCCTTCGGGGTCCAGGTGGTGGATGACACCATTTTGGGCTGGGATCCCAATCGTGTCTAGTGAGTAGCTCGCTAAGTTTACATATTTTTACATTTTCTTCGTGTTCATCTATTTAATCCAAGTGTCTTGACCTCGCAGGTATGCTTTTATCGCCTTTCCTCACAGGCATGAAGCCCTCCACTTCTATGAGCGATCTCGCTCTCTCACCTCTATGCGTAACCTTCCTGAGGGCCTTGCTGTCTGAACAGTTAGTGAGGTGCCGAGGTACTGGTCTACTCCTCAACTAGAGACCTTGGAGGGGCAGACCCTGATCGAAAATGCCTGACTTTCTATGCATTACGCAAACTGGCTCTTACTCGCCAATCAGAGGGTGATTGATCAGGCGACTCAGCAAGAGGAAGGTCTCCAGGAGTGGAATGCGGCCTACCTCAGGATGGCGGAGGGTCTTATTGAGGCGAAGAGATTAGTGGAGCTCGACAAGGAGAAGGCATCCGCTTCCCTGGTGGCTAACAAAAATGCCCTCAATCAGCTTAGCGAACTCCAAAAGAAGTTCCCCGCCATCCAAAGGAATGCCGATGCTCAAATCCATGCCAAGGAAGAAGAGTTCGCGGAGAAGCTTGCGAACAAGGATGGTGAGCTCACCCTGGCCAAGAAGGAGCTGGAGCTAGAGCGAGGTTTGTATAAGAGCACTGAGGAGGAGTGTTCGAAGTTGAGGGAGGAGCTTTCGGCCAAGATAAATGAGGTCGCTGTGCTGCGAAATGATGCCGCCTCCCCAGTGACCTTGGATGCCTTGAGAGCTGAGGCCTCTGACAAAGGATTCGTCCAAAGTTATGCCGATGTAATAAGATCCATCTGGTGGGCGCGAGCTCACAAGGATGACGAATTGGAGGCGTTAGTGGGCGACCTCAAAGATTGCCTTGGCAAGGCCAACTTTCTGATGGGACGGAGCTTGATATCGGTGACCTAGCCCAACTTCGGGTCCCCCCTACTTCGTTGTGGCGCGCTTCAAAATTATTCAAACTGTGCCAGTTTCGGAGGTTAATGTCGCCGAGGAGGAAGCGTAAACTCCTCCCACTCAGGAGTAATTTTAGGAGGTTTGTGGAAATATCATGGTGGAAGTGAGCGGTCTAACCGGGAACATCACTGATTTAACCAATCTTACTCCTTCTCCCGAGGTTGCCATTCCTACTGCTTCAGAGGTCGCAACCGAGGTTGCCCAGTTCAATGCTCTAACTTCTCCAACTTCGAATGTCCCCACTGCTCCAGAGGTCACCCAGACGGGTGCTCCAGCTTCTTAGCTTTGTTTTTGTTTCTTTTGTTAAGTAGGAGTAGTTCGCCGGGCTCTGTATAGCTCGCACAGAAGGAGCTTTTTGTAGTTCAAAGATAGCTAGCTAGTTGGCCTTTGTAACTAGCACTGCTTTGTATACTTAGAAAATTTTCTAAGTACTTTTATATGAAAATGAACTTTTTATTTTGAATTCTCTTGCTTCACTTTTTCGCACGTTATATCTTTTATTAGCTCGTTTCTATATTTTTAGTACTTATTTGTTCGTCTTATTCCACTTTAGGAAGCGAATCATTCGTTTTACGTCACTTTGAACTACAAATTTGTACTTTTCTTAATTCACTTGGGCGATCGGGTTTCAAGAACCTTTCCTTAGACGTTTTAAACCGTCTGTTGTGAACTTTTTCTAACTTAAGGCAGTGGGTTCTTAGTGATCCTTTAGGAAGGACACATTCGCTAACCCTGGGCATTTCGGCCTTTACCTTGAGCTTTAGATTATAACGTTCGGGACCTTGGTCTTTGCGAGCTTCGATAGCTTGAATAGTTGATATTTCTTGAAATTTTTTCTAACTTTATATAGCAACGTAATTTATGCCGGTTCGTCATCAACACTTCTGATGCAAATCTTTGACTAGTCTATTACAAAATTTTGTTTCCTGATATCCTATTGATAAAATTTCTTCAGATGTGCTCCGCTCCACGTATATGATGAAGCTTTTCCTTCCATGTCTTCAAGGTCGTACGTCCCGTGTGCCCAAGCTGCGATAATCCAGAATGGTCCTTCCCAGTTTGGTCCGAACACACCAGGTGGAGTTGCTAGTTTCCTTCTTAGCACCAACTCCCCTACCTTGAAACTTCAATCTCGAACCTGGGAGTTGTAGTATTTCTCCGCTCTTTGCTTGTAGGTGGCATTCTTCAATTCCGACGAAGCTCTAGTTTCTTCAAGCAAGTCCTTCTCCACTGCTAAAGCTTCATCGTTTTCCTTTTCTTCATATCCTACCACCTTCCAAGTCTTATTCTGAACTTCCAACGGTAAAACTACTTCTGTTTCGAAGGCCAAGGCAAATGATGTTTCACCGGTACTAGCTCGATACGACGTTCTGTAAGACCACAACACCTCTGGCAACTCATCGGCCCAACTCCCTTTCTTATCTTCGAGGCGGATCTTCAACACATGTTTCAAAATCTTATTCACTACTTCAACCTGGCCGTTTGACTGTGGATGGTACAGAGTTGAGTAGTGCTTTTTAATATTCCACGAGCTGCAAAACTCTCTCAACTTCTGTCCGTCAAACTGTCTACCGTTATCTGTCACGATTGACTGTGGGAGTCCGAATCGACATATCAGGTTTTTCCCGATGAACCCAATCATCTTTTCTTGCATCACCGTTGTGAGTGCTTCAGCTTCAGCCCACTTAGTGTAATAGTCTACCGCTACCACGACACACTTTACACCGCCTCTGCCAGGCGGGAATGGGCCGATCAAGTCGATACCCCATTTTGCAAAAGGCCATAGCCTGAAAACTGATTTGAGTTGAGTAGCAGGAGCATGGATGTTAGGTGCGAACAGTTGGCACTTTCGGCACCTTCGGGCGAAGCTCATGGCATCTTTGCGAAGAGTGGGACAATAATACCCTTGCCTGATCATTTTATATGCCAAGGCTTGCCCCCAGCGTGATTCCCACATATTCCTTGGTGAATTTCTTCTAACACTTCGAACCCTTACTTTTTAGACAAACATTTGAGTAGGGGTAGAGAGAATCTAAGTTTAAAAAGTTGGCCATCTACCAACGTGTGTCTGGCTGCTTGCTTCACTAGCCGACTAACTTCCCACGCATCTTCTGGGACCGACCCATCCTTCAAGTATTTTTTGATCGGACTGCGCAAATCTTCGCCATCTTCCTGCCCCCCACTCGAAGTCAGGTTTACTTTGTAATCAGACGTTGAGGGGTTCTTTAGCTTGGTGACAATGACCTCCGTCAACTTTGCTTCTCCATGACTGGTAGCTAGTCGGGCTAGTGCATCAGTTTGTGTATTCTCCAACCTTGGAATGTGTTCGATGTAAACTTGCTGGAACATCGAGATCAGATGTGCTACTATTTTCTGATACATCATCATTTGCTGGTCTTTGACTTCGTATTCTCCTCGGACTTGGGATATTATTAGCTGGGAATCTCTGAAAATTTGAAGATTGGTTGCTCCCATAGCTAATGATAACCTAAGTCCGGCTATCACTGCCTCGTACTCCGCTTCATTGTTTGTGGCTCTAAAGTCAAACCGAATTACCGAGGTGAAGACTTGTCTGTCTGGGCTTATCAACACTACACTGACTCCTGCTGTTGTGCTAGTTGATGATCCGTCTACGTAGAGGTGCCACAGAGCTATACGCCCCCTTGTCGGATCTTGTGGAAAAGTTAGCTCGTCGATGAAATCGGCATGCGCTTGTCCCTTGATCGCTGTTCGGGGTTCGTAGGTTATACCGTATTGGCTAACTTCTAGTGACCATTTCAACAAGCATCCTGCAATGTCCGGCCGGTGCAGTATCTGCCGTAGTGGAAACGTCATCAGCACCTCTACTGGATGGTCGAAGAAGTAGGGCCGCAACTTTCTAACACTCATTACCAGTGAGTAGGCTAGTTTCTCTATTGGGGTGTACCGCAACTCGACTTCGTGTAAGACTTGGCTTACGTAGTACACTGGTAGGTGTGTCTTGCCTTCTTTTCAGACTAGCACCGAACTGATGGCTACCTCCGACGCTGCCAGGTATAGGTACAATTTCTCGCCAAGTACCGACTTTGACAGGATTTACGTGTTGGACAAGTACGCTTTGATGTCTTCGAAAGCTTTCTGGTACTCATTCATCCATTGGAAGTCATCTTTGTGCCTAAGTCTGTTTGCTTTAATTGCTTCAAAGAATGGATGACTCCGATCGTCAGACCAGGACATGAACCGGTTCAAAGCTGCCAAACATCCCGTTAGTCTTTGAACCTTCAGTACTGAGTCTAGTGCCCCCATCTCTATGATGCATTTGACCTGCGTCGGATTGACCTCGATTCCTCTTTGACTCACCAGGTGCCCCAGGAACTTTCCCGAATGAATACCAAAGGTGCTCTTCTATGGATTCAACTTTTTGTTGTAGGGGCGTAGTATGTCGAAGGTTTGCTTTAGGTGGTCGAGGTGATCCTCCTTCCGCAAACTCTTGACTACTACGTCGTCCACATACACCTCCACGGTATGGCCGATATGTTGATCGAACATCTTGTTCACCAACCTCTGATAGGTAGCTCCGGCATTGATGAGTCCGAACGGCATCCTCTCCCAGCAGTACATGTTCATGTTAGTGTACAACGCTGTGTGTTCCTGGTCATCTGAGTGCATTGCTATCTGGTGATAACCTGCGAATGCATCCATAAATGTCATCATTTCATGACCTGTGGTGTTGTCAACAAGTTGATCAATGTGGGGCAGCGAGAAGTTGTCTTTTGGGCACGCCTTATTGAGGTCCGTGAATTCAATGCATAGCCTCCACGTTCCGTTGGACTTCTTCACTAGCACTGGGTTGGCAACCCACTGCGGGCACAAGGCTTCCTTGATCAACTTGTTGTCCAACAGTTTTTTCACCTCTTCGGTTAAGGCCTGGTACTTGTCTGGTCCATACTTCCTTCACTTTTGGCGTACAGGTCTCCTCGTTGGGTCTATGTTGAGCCGATGCCATGCATGCTCCAACGGGATCCCCGTCATGTCTTCATGGGACCAGGCAAATATGTCCAGGTTAGACTTCAAGAATTCTTTCATCTTTGATCTGTATGGCTCCGGCAACTCGGAACCTATGAAAAGTTCCAAGTCTGCCTTGTTTGGGTTCACCTGGATAACTGTCAATTCCTCCATGGGAGTGACCTTTCTTTTCTTGCTTTTCCACCTTGGATATTTAATGAACCCGTCCCAGTCCTCCTTTGTCATAGGTTCGTGACCTATTCTAGGTTCGAGGTCTTCACTCCTTCCATCAACTTTGGCCGGTTCATCAATTTTTTCTGCTTCTTGAGGAGTTGGATTAGATGGTTCTTCAACTTGAGGAGCTTCATCAATTTCCATTGGTACTAGTTCTTGTTCTCTCACTGGTTCTCTGACTTGAGTTTCTTCAACTCCTTTCATGGGTGTCGGCTGCGAGTCCTGCGCAGGTTCTTGCACTTGGTCAACTTCGGCTGGTCGCCTACCTCCATCAACTCAGTTTCAACCGAGATGATGTCTAGGATGTTGGGCTCATCTGCCGGAATTTGGACGTTGTCTTTAAGTATGTGAACCTACGTTACAGACTTTTTTACTAGGCTATTTTTTATTTGGAGTAAACATTCCCTAGCCTTTTTATGATCATCCTTAACAGTTTCGGCACCTCTAGGAGTTGGGAATTTTAAACAATAGTAGTAGGTTGAACACGCCACTTTGAATTCATGAATGAACGGGCGGCCAAGGAACCAGTTGTAGGTAGACTGTTGGTCAACGACAAGGAAATCTACGAGCCTAGTCAGTCTCCTTTCTGGGTCCTCAACCGACACAAGTTGGACGCTCAACCTAATCTGGCCTATGGGGACGGTTACAGCTTCTTCGAACCCCACTATCCTAGCATTACTAGGTTCTATGTACGACTCAAAATCACCTAAGGCATCTATGGTAGATTTGAACAAAATGTTGGTGAAGGTGCCTATGTCCACTAGCAGCCGGTGGACTTTAACGTTCATGATGTTAGCGCTGATCACCAACGAGTCATTGTGGGGGGTCAGTACCCTTTCCAAGTCCGCCTGGGAGAATATAAGTTCGGCAGCCGGTTGTGCGGCGGGCTTAGAGCTGGAGCTGCCTTCTTGAACCTGGTTGATAGCCCGGACTTCGGCCTTTCTTTGTCTTTTTGAAATGGAGAGTCTTCCATCTTCAAGACCTCCGACAGCTCCGATTTATTCTTCGAGAACCAGGAGTTCTCTGGTTGGCTCCAGATCTTGCAGAGGTGGGAGAGGTGCTCTACGTCTGTGTTGAGGACCACGTCGGTCCTCATCTTCCTCTTCATCATCGGAGACCTCTCTCCTCTCAATCCTGGTTCTCTTTGCCAGTGCCTTTTTTCACGAACTCGACCAGCTTCCCATCCTCGTAAAATTTCCAGAGTTGTTTGAGGAGGTCGCGACACTCGCTTGTGAAGTGGCCGATGGACTGGTGATAAGCACAGAACTTGTTTATGTTCAATTTCATACGGTCTTGACGGAGTCTCAGAGGTTCGTTCAACATCGCTTTATCCTTGACCGCAGCAAAAACGTGGTCAACGGAGATGGTAAGTACTTGGTTGAGTTTTTTCTTGAACTCATCTCCGTCGCCGAAAGCTTTCAAGTTTCGGGGAGCTTTGTAAGTGCCCCCGGACTTATTACCGTGCTGTTTCTTTTCATCTGAGGCATCGACTTCTTTCTATAGTGCCTCCTGCACAGCGACGTACACCCCGGCCTTGTGTCGAAACTCGGCATAGGTGTTCGGGCATGCAAGGTGCATTTTTTTCCAAAGTTCGGTGCCCTTCTTCAACCCGGCCATCATAGCAACAATCTTTGTGTCCTCACTTACTGGCTCGCCCTCCAGCAATATTTTGTCAAACCTTTCAAGGTACTGCTGGTCGGTTTTGTTCTTGCCTTGATGGATGTTGGCGAGTTGGTGCTTCTGGGTTAGGTATGACCCGTATCCCAAAAAATGGGCCAAGAACTCTCGCGTGAGTTGGCCAAATGACTTTATTGACCCCGGGGCGAGTGAAGAGAACCAGTGGTGAGCTCGGTCCCCAAGGGTCAGCTGGAAGTTCCGGCATTGGGTCGCGTCTGTGGCGCCGATGGAAATCATGTAGTCCGCATACTTGGAGATGTGGACCTTGGGGTCAGACTCTCCCTCGTATGTGGACATTACCGAGAATTGTATCTTCTTTTGAACATGTGCCTTTAGTATGGCTGGCTCTAGTGGTGATGCCGGGAGTGAGGTGGCGTCAACTCCGCCTGCTTTGGCAGCCACTTGCATCTGTAACAGTTCTACTGCCTTTTTCAACGTTGCCAGTTCATCTTCGTGAGCTACCTCCTGTGGAGGCTGTTCAAAGGCCGTGCGCCTCGTGGACGCACGTCCCCGCAGTCCTTCGCTCTGGGGTAGCCCCTCAGTGATGGGCTGGAACTGGCGGCCTCCGTTTGGACCAAGTCTGTCGGCAGCTGGCCTCCTTCAACGATCATGTGCGGACCTATGCAGACTTAGATCCGACTCTTCCCTTCGAGATGAAGCAAGGGCCGACACTTGCTCGACTGCTTCCCAATCTGCCCTAGAGGACCTCCCTGGATTGGTGAGTTGTCGATACCTCCGTGTAGGCAGTAGTTCGCCCGTCTCGCGACCCCAACCTATCAGCCATTTTTGCCTTGCCAGCATCCTCCCTGTGTTGACGAGCTCTTGTTGAGCTCACCTCTTGTTCAGCCGGGAGTTCGCTGGCTTGTCCCCGGGTTTGCGTAGCTTGAGTTCGCCTAGTTGTCTGCTCCCGGGCTTCATTGTTGGGAGCTCGCCTGGACGCCTGGGCGAGCTCGTCTTGCTATCTTTGTTGTAGCTTTTGCAAAGCAGTGATTGTTCACTGGAGCTCATCGGGATCATTGGCGATGTCCCTTAGAGCAGGATTCAATCCATCCTGGGCCGCACTAGCCTAAACTCGTTGAGGAGCTCGCGGCACATCATTGTGTTGGGGAGCTCGGCGCGAGGTCTCCCCATCCACCTATTTTTGGGGGGTACGACCCTTTCATCTCCTTATGGTTGCAGAGGTATTTTCCTTTGACATTTCAGGTTCTAATGAGAAGCTCGTCAAGGTCATCTTTTTTCAGCAAAGGTTAGTATTGCAAAGGTTTTATCTAGCCTTGCATGCAAGCAAATTGTCCAGAATTTGGTTTATTTGACTACACACACGCGTTTAAAATCTTTTTTGTTATATTATGTGTCCAAAATTCTGGGAATCCGGCTGGAAATTTTATAATTTCAATGCATCTCCAAAGTGTTCTTATCTTGAGCCAAGAACACCTTCAAATCTTCTTCAAAACTTACTAATCTCTCTTTTGATTTCGATGAACGAAGGTTCGAGCCCTTCCTCTAGCGTCAAATTGTTGATGGATTTTACAAATGATATGTTTTAGTGGCTGTTAATCAACCTAGGAATCCACCAAACAATAAACAAAGAATTATGTTCTTGAGTTATAAAGTAGAGAGATAAAGTGTTAGAGCTAGAGAGAGAAAGTAGTGTGTGTATTATGAAACTTAGAGAGAGAAAGATGTACAAGAGACCTATTTATAGGTTTACATGTAGTGAGCTGACATCTTGTGAGCCTACTTAGTTTTAAGTGCTGACAAGTGTCCTTGACACTTGTCTTTACTCACTACTATGCTTCATTTACACTGCTTTGTCCTACTATATTACTTCTTGCTTCTTATATGGCTAGTTTAAGTACTTTAAACTTGAGCGAGCTTCTTTGCGAGCTCTACTGCCTTGTGTCTTTTCGGAGTAATGTAGAGGTGGACTTCAGCTTGGTCTTCTTAGATACGGGCGAGCTACCCCATGAGTGGGCGAGCTTCCCTGCGAGCTTCTCATTCTTGGTCTTGGTCTTGGTCAGCCATTTGACTTGGCCATAGGGCGTCTGAGCGAGCTTCTTTCATCTTCAAGTGTTTGGGCGAGCTTATCTATGTTGACTCTGGGCAAAGCTAGTGACGCATCTTCTAAGCAGGTCGGCGACCTTCTTAGTCTTGGCCAATTAATCTCGTAGTTAACCTTGAGTAGTTCGCTTATCAACAATGTTAATATTGATGAACAACTTAAAGAATACCTTTGGATCTTCAAGAACACACGTAGTCAAAGTCTTAGATTTTTTGATTCACTGCTTCTGCTGATCTCTGATGTTGTGAAAAATGACTAGAATTAGATCCACTTTATTGGACTTTATACATGTAAAATTCTAGATTTATAGGTCAGATTTGATAGACTGAGAAGATTTGATTTTCGATAGAAATTTTGTACCTAATATGCCATATCAGAAATATATTCTGATTTAACGAGCTTTCATAATTTGCACTTTCATTAGGCTCGTCTTATTGATATTGATTCGATTACAAAATTTTAGGGACAAGACTTGATTCATTGGACTTAGAAGCCTAATTTTGACAAAATGAACTTAAGAGACCCAATTGAATTTATTAAGCTTTAGAAATTCAATATGATTTATTGATATTAACGAGGGGCCGGCCTGATTTACCCGAGATTTAGGTTGGATTCTACTTAAAATGTGAAGGCATTAAAAAAAATCGGGCCAAATGGGCCTGAGCTGTTTTGGCCCGATGAGCCACGAGCAGCCCATTTGGCTAGATAAAATTTTAATTTATTAATTTTTTTTTAAAAAGCTCAATTAATTGATTATTAGAGTTAGAAATAATTTGAAAGTCCTATTTTACTATTGAAGTCGTTGTTCTCATAGGTAACCTTCTCAGGATTTTTTTCTTTCTCTCTACCTTTTCAAATGTATTCAAATTATAATCTCAAATTAATAATGTAGAACTTTTTTCTCTTAGATGACATATGTCTGATTAATGAAGCTATGCATTTTTTTACACTATTAGGACTTTTCTTTTTTGATATTGTATGATTAATGACCTTAGTTTATTAATATTTTAATTTATGTTCGAACAATATTCTTTTTCTATTTTATATTAGTGTTGTTATTTGTTAATGCGAATGTATGATGAATTATGTATTAATGTATGTAGTACTTATGGTAAATTTATTAAAAATAGATCGGACTGGC